>VWZX01002054.1:1372285-1591520 GCA_013399015.1 Galbula dea
CCCCCCATTTTCTGAAGAAAACATCTCGGAATGGCTTATATGCCTACATCAACTAAATCCACCACTTCTGGAGAAGGCATTACACAATCGGACCAGTTATACAAACCTGGCTTATTTCATAACTTGTTTACATCAGCTGGCTCAGCCTCACTTTTTTTTTTCCTTTTTTTTTTGAGGTGCACCCCCCTTCCCCCTCTCCCTCCCCCCGCTCCTTCTTACAATATTCGTATTTCTTGTGTGGCTTGTACGAGCGAACCGGCAGCACGAGCACATTGCCCTTTTCGCAGCAAAAAGTCATAGAATCATTTAAAAAAGAAAAAAAAGGGAGGATGGGAGGAGGAAAAGTCCAGTTTTAAACTTTGCCAGCCGTACCAGCCCGTGACATTCCTCACATTAAAGAAGTTTTACCAGAAATGACTCGCACGCCGCTCCCTGCCTGCTCCAAACGCATCTCGCTGGTGCCCTCTGCGGGCTGCGGACTGAGATTTCCAGGGATTGGAGCTCGGCTCCAGTTTATTCCCTGGTTTACAGTAAATGCCAGGACAAGGTGGGGGAGCAGGAAGGAGGGGGAGAGGAGGTGGCTGAGAAGCTGGAAACGCCCGGCAAGCTGCGAATCCTTCGCTCTCCCTTTTCCTCCTCTGCTTCAGCAGCTGCTCTGGATTCAAGAACTTGCTGCGGGAGGTCGCGAAACTCCAGCACCACTTCATGTTTGAGCCGTTGAGGTCTGACCAGTAACTGGATTCTCCACTTTTTATTTTCTGGGGCTGCACGTCTTCCCCAGGCAGCTGGCGTGTGTGTGGTATTNCTGGCTTAGTGAGAACATAAATGTTTTCTTTAAGAATCCGGGAGATTTCTCAAGGCCTTGTGCTTTGTCTTTCCCTTGATCCTTACAGATGTTGTAGATTAGGATCAAATGTAAGCGTTGCCTTTCCCCTAGCAGTCAGGCTGTTCTGC
Organism: Galbula dea; assembly: GCA_013399015.1. NCBI lineage: Eukaryota > Metazoa > Chordata > Aves > Piciformes > Galbulidae > Galbula > Galbula dea. Next base: position 1,373,240 of record VWZX01002054.1, read on the forward strand.
TGATTCTTGTCTACAGAGATCTGCAGTTTTATCACTACAGAAAATATGCATTGTAGAAATTTTTTCTTTAGAGCATTCTTTTTCTTCGTTCCCAAAGCGAGAAGAGATGCATCAGTCACATGTTTAAGTGGAAACTGTGTCTCTGAGCCAAAACTTCGATGCTTTTTAATTATTTTTCCCATACAATATAGAACTGGAATGTTTTTGAGTTGCGTGTCATGCTATTTTCCTAATCACTGACTTGCCATGTGGTAAACATAGACTTTAATGGGAAGAGTTTGTGTACTCATTCAGACTGGTCAACTTTCCCCTCAAATATCCCAGCACTGTGTCCAGTTTTCCTTCAAGGAGATATTCATCATGGAAGATGATGTGCCTTATATTTGTTATAGGATATAACCTGTGCACCTATATTTGATAGCTGAGTGGTTGTTAAAGATCCTTTGGGTGGGTTTTTGGAGGGTTTGTTATCGAGTTTAGGTTTCTTCCATGGCCTTTGTACTCGTTTCTAGACAGGCTTCTGCTCAGTGCTTGCAGGTACAGATGTAAGGGAAGGTGCAGAGGGAAGTGGAGATGCAATGGGGTGCAGTATAGAAACTCCTCATTATGATGGAGAAGGGACCTGCAGAGCCAAAACCTAAAATGTTTCCGTGCTCCTAAGCTGTGACCTGCTAATGTATCCTGTCCCTGCCCATGGCAGGACTCCGTGGGAGACTCCTTCAATTATGGGTCATGAAGGCTCCCATCTAACCCTGTGTTTTTAAAGCAGAGCAGAGACTGACCGCAGTTCTTGCCACTCTTAATAACATTAATAATAATGTTTCTGTTTACTGTTCAGTCCTGGATTTTTTTAATGACACCTTAACCTGCGTGCTGCTTGGGCCAGGAGGAGAGCGGCGGCTTCGTGACTGGGCGCGTGCTGTGTGTGCAGCCCTGCGGTCTGCCTATCACCACATATTTTCTGTAGTTCTGTGAATTCCTCATAGACTAGGAGAAATGGGAGCTGGCAGAGAGTTGCCTCCAGGAGCCTTTCCTGGGTCAGGAGAGGAGAGCTTTGGGTGTCCTATGTGAGGAAATGACTGAAGGGGGTCCAGAAAGAGAAGAAATGAGGAGGTGGGTGAGGGCAGGCAGCGCTGGCAGGGGAATCAAAGCTTTCTGATGGGAGAAGGAATGAGGAGAGCAAAGATGGGCTGCAGTCTGAGGGAAGGTCTGGAGCTCCCAAAGTGAGGAGATGGCCTGCCACTGAAACCAGCATCATCCCAGGGGTCAGAGCTGACAGCCAGTGGGCAGAACGTGGGGGACCAGCAGCACTTTGGCATGGCAAAGCTGATCCAGTGCAGCATCCTAGCAGGGAAAGCGAGGTATGTGGGGGGTAGCCTGAGCAGTCGGGAAGCAATGCTTGTACAGCCCAGAAGTAGCCTTAGAGCCTCATACCTGAAGACTCAGCCTGTCACAGCATAACCCTTATGTGGTTGTCTGGGAAAAATACAGCCTTTGGAAAACACAGAATAGAGGCTTGGAGGAATTTTGTTTTTAGATATTTTGAGGGATTAGAAAGGAAGCTGGGGATGGAGATGAAGCATGTTGCAGACAGGGACTCCAGTCTGGCTGTCTCTTCCTCAGGTCTGTAAGCAAGCACCAAATGCTGAGGGCCATGGCTGGACTGAGCATCTCCCATTTGCTACCCAGAAGACCTACATTAGTGTTGCAGGAGGGTCCTAGGTTCAATACAGGAGTGATTGCAAGTGGAGTAGTTGGTTTATCGGTAACTTGGAGCCTGATCTTTGTGTCAGACACTTCTATCTTATGTGGCTTATTTGGTGGTGGACCTGACTCTATCAACCTCTGATGGGAATTTTTAGCAGGTCATTGGGTGTTAGAGGCTGCAAAGGTCATTTGCTCTGAAATGCAAACAGTGTCTTTGCATAGCAAAGTATCAAAAGATCTCCAAATGTTTTGCAGCCCTAACTTTCTAGTGTCCCTGCAAAGAAGACAGGGCTCTTCCTTCTCTGCTTTTTTGGTTACAGGAAGGGTGGTGGCACAGGTAGGTAAAGGTCATGGTAGAAGCCACTTGTGGAGCTGGAAGCAGAACTTGCATCCCTTGACTCGAGCATTTGTGGTTCAACTAGTCTTGCACTTCCTCCCTCCTGCGAGGTTAAGGTCCTTTTGTGTTATGGTTGTGGAGGTACCAAGACATCCTTCTCTGCACCCTGTGATCACAGCCTACACTGACAGAGCAAAGAAGGAGATTTGCACACATAAATTCCTCTGTAATGTTCAGTTTGCAGCTCTGAGCCTGTAGTTAACTGGGAGAGGTCATAAAGATGGTGTGCACTCTGAAATGTGGGCTATGCTGAGGCTGAGTTGGACTTGGGCTCCAGGTGAATCTCTGGTGTTCTAATGAGGCTTTTGCCAAGGTCTTGGTGCCAGTGTCATCCTCTGTGTAATTCCTTCTTGCTCAACTTGATTTGCTCCTTCCTCCTCTCATCCTTTCTTGCTAGATTTTGAGCTCTCCAAAGCTGTAAGTCAGCGTTTGTTGATATTCAAACTGGATCTCCTGGTCTCCCAGTGTTGGCAACTGAACTTCTTATGCCTGATACTTGCCTGAAATGCTGTAGCTATCAGAATGTGAAATACTATTTGCAGTAGCCTTGGTTTAACAAAGCACTTAAGGTGCTTGACTAGGCACACCCTGAAAAGGAAATCTGTATTGAGCTGCTGTCCCTTATCTAGGATGCTTACCTGAGCTGAGGTCAGGCTGATGCAAGGGCTCTCACTTCTCTGGGAAGCTGGTTTGTTGATCCAAGAAGGTACATTTTTTTTCAGGGGATCATTTCAAGGCTAACAAATCTATGGTTGGGATGGCTGCTGGTCCTATAAGCCTTGTTCCTTGCCCAGTGATTGCTGGAACAAGGCATGTCTGCCTGCAAAACCAAATCTAACCATCGAAAGGCTCCTGAAGGAGCTCAGCGTAGACAAAAGCATTCTTCCTCCCCTGCTTCCCCCTCCGGGGACAAGAGATTGTTTTCCTTGCAGTTTAGCGGCAGCGTATTATCCAGATGGATTTACCTCTGTCTGAAACAAGGTGTACATGTATTTTGGAGGAGATCATTACCTGACTTGGTTTTACTGATGCCTTGTTTTGTCTAGACAGTGCAGAGAGCTGCAGGGAACTTGTCCGATCTGAAACCTAAGACCTATTTTATAGACTGCTATTAAAATACATATCCTCATATGTAACCATCCTGGGGCTGGGTTTCTTGCCCCGTGTGTGTGGCAAGCGTAGAACCACTGAACAAGAAGCAAGCTGCAGTTCTTGCAGTACCAAACCCTGTGTGGACTGAGCCCAAATTTCAGGGGAATCCTTTGGTAGAAGAAGGCTTTGCTTTGCTTGGTAACAGCTTGTCAGAACTGAAGTTTCTCTTCCTTTTCTGTGTGCTGGCAGAGAAGTGTTTTTCTAGAAACTCCTCAATTCCCCTTTCACTCCATGCCGGAAGGAGCAGTGGGCACAGGCAGGAGGTGGGCGCACTGCCTGGGAGGGGAGCCTGCTGTAGGGGCTGGTGGGGAGGTGTGGCAGAGGATGAGGAAAGGGGCTGGGAGAGGTTAAGGCCCCTCTGGAGGGGAAGCACCTGAGCCCAGTACCTTCCTCAGGGGGCTGAAGTGGGTAGGAGCAGCCTGGGATGCTGCAGAGCCACCAGCAACCGGTGCCTTCAGGTGCTGCTTTGATCCTCACTGGTGCTGCTCCTGGGTAACTGGTGCCTAGTTTCGGAGTAACCACTTATGTTCTGCTTTCATTGACAGTTTCCCCTCTCTCTCTTTTCTCCCCTGCCCTGCCTTTCCTTCTAGAAATTTCGAGTAGATATGCCAGGATCAGGCAGTGCCTTTATCCCTACAATCAACGCCATCACAACCAGCCAAGACCTGCAGTGGATGGTCCAACCCACCGTCATCACCTCCATGTCAAGCCCTTACTCTCGCTCTCACCCGTACAGCCATCCCCTGCCTCAGCTGACTTCAGTGGCAGGACACACAGCCCTCCAGAGACCTGGTGTGATCAAAACCATTGGCACCACCGTGGGGCGGAGACGAAGAGATGAGCAGGTAACCATGGTGTGGAGAGCAGCTGAAGGTGCCTCAAGAACAGGCACGCTGAGATTCCCCCTGCTCTCTCTTGGGATTTCCTGACCCTGATGGGGGGAGCACTGAGGTCTGTCCCCAGGGCTGTACAGGTGCTGGGGTTTGTCAGGGTGACACAGAGTGTAAGCTGGAGGGTGATTTTATTGCTGCTTCCTCATTGTACAGGGAGACTTGCCCAGCTCCATCCAGTGCTTTGCACCACTGGGCTGCATTGTGGCTCAGTTTCAAAAGCAGGTGAAACTCTGAAGTCAAGCCCTGGGTTTCAGTTTGAGTCCTTCTGCTACTCCAGGCAGGAGGAAACCTCTGAGCAAGCAGAGGAGGTTTTTTTGTAGGTGCCTTACAAATCTGACTTTGAAATTCTATCAGCTGGTGTTTTATATCTGCTCTGTGGTGACTGGTGCAGCTCCAGTCTCACTCCTGGGTGATACCACCAGTACCAGGTAGCATTATGCAGGGAGGAAGTGCTTCCCTAGAGCACCTTGACTCTAGTAGCAAGAGCCTTCTGAAAGTCTGGGGTTTAGATCCACCTTCCCACTACAGTGCAATCATCTGATTTTTTTTTTACAGGAGTGAGGTGGGGATCCCATAAGCAGAGGTGTTTTCTGCTCCCAATGCCGTGGCGTTTTCATAGCTGGGGTGGGGTGGCTCGTACAACTGCTGCCCTGTTCTCAGCCTCCTGCTGGGATTATTGAGCCAGGACTCTGGATCCTGTGCTGGGGCTGGGCAGTGGACTAGATGCAGGTATCTTGCCTTCTGGAAATCCTTTCAGCCCTGCTAGTCTCTTCTTAGGAAGAAACGGCCTTCTCCAGGGCTGTCTGGTGAATAACTATCCACAGTGCTAGGCTGATTTCTTTCTTTTTTTTAAAATGTAAATAATCTGAATAATGTAGATCTCCCTGAATTGTTCCCAAGCAGCAGTTGTGTGGGTCGCTGCAGAGCAGCGTAATGAGGCAGGCTGTGCACACCCTCAATACACCAGCGCACACTCTTGCATGAGGTCTGTTTCTAATCAGAGTCACTAGCCCTACTTCTACTTCCACGTCATCTGTTTTGATTCTCAGTGTGATTATTTTATGTGGAATTGCTGTCTGGTGTAGACCTAAGAAACAGGGAAGCAGTTGAAGTCCAGAGTGAGCTGTACCTCTGTGCTGGGAGTTGGGATGGGTGCACTGAGGACCTGTTTTGGGGAGGAAGGATGGGGCAGCTGTGGTGGTTCGGGGATGTGCCAGCCATTTCCACCAACCAGAGCTACCTCTCGGTTCCCTTCGTGCAGGGCTGGTGTCCAAAGCCAGGAAAGCTCTCACGAGAACTGGGGAAATAATTAACAACGACTAATTTGTTTGACAAATGCTGCCTCTGTGTTCACAAATTGGCCGTGAAGAGATCACCATATTCTCCTCTTTATTTGTTGTTCAGAGTTATTTGCTGAAGGATGCCTGCCAAGCAATTCCTGGCCTGTGGCTTGTTTGCAAGCTGTTCATTCTGGGTCATTCAAAGCCAAGTCCTTTTGATGAGACGCGTGCTAAGGCAGTACCCGGGCGCTGTACCATGGCTCTTTGGCTCAGGTTCCTGCTGGTGGTGCTTTGAATACCACATCTCAGTGCCTTCTTGGAAAACATTGTGTAATGCTTTATGGAAAACAACAAAAAAAAAAGCCTGTTTTGGTGAATGTTTCTGCCAGCAAATGCACAGATCAGGCTTGGAGAAGCTACAGATAACGTGTGCAGCAGGGGCACAATGGGTGCCAGATCCGACAGCTTTCAAACAAAACCAGCAGCCACTGGCAGAATAGGCACTTTTAGACTTAAGCACATCCAGATTAGGGACTTCAGCGTTGTCTGAGATTTTTGCAAATCACAGCCTCTGAGACAGAATTTAGAATGACTGAAGGCTCTGGGAGGAGACAGTTTGGTCTCGGTGAGATCTGTTCTTCCAAAGCGTGAAAGGGCTCTTGAAAACCACACAGAGAAGCCTCAAGTCAGCATAGAATGTGTGCATGCTTAACACTTTGCCATGCTGCAACTACTTGGGTGCAAGTAGATTTTTTTTCCTGTGCCCTCATACAGGCTGGAAAGTGAGCAGGCAGAGCTGTAGTGAGGAGAGCAGCTCTTACTGGGGGGAATATGCCAAAGCCTCACTGACAGCACCCCCAGCCCAAGCTGCTATGCTGTGATCTGCTGATAGAAAAGCTTTCAGGCCCCAAACCTGTCTCCTGAAGTCCTAGAAGTGCTTGTATTGCTCATTGGGCATCCAGGGGCTTGTGCTGCATGCAGGTGAAATCACAGGCATAGACTAGATTCTCCACCCTCCCTCCCTCCCTCCAAAAAAAACCCCAGAAAAAGGCAGAACCAGATGAGGGGAATGCCCAGAGGTTGAAGTAAACTCCCTGAAACTGCAAAGATCTAAATTAAGCAAATTAAAAAAAAAAATAAAAACAAACCAGAATGTGGTTAGAGTAAAACTAACACTAAAAAGCAAAGACAGTAAAAGGGTGAATGTCTTATTTGTGACTTTGACAGCCTCTGCAGATAACAAAACTGAAAGCTTTTATGAGAAGGTTTTTCTTTCCCTTCTCTGCTGGCACTATGTGAGATCTGACGTGTGCTTTGCAGCGTGCTCATTTCACTTCTCTTTGCAGTCACCAGGCCACAGTCCCTGCAGCACATGCTAGTGTGGCTGAACTGCAGGGCATGAGGTCGGCTCATAGCCGAGGAGGGTGAATGGCCAAGGGCATGCCATGAATCCCCATGGTGGTCTCTTTGCACTGGCTTCTGCATGCTGTGAGCCAGACCATGCCAGCCCTCTTCAGGCAAAGTTTTAGCATCGCTCTCTGGCCTTGGCAGTGGTGCAAGCTTATCTGTTGCTGCTGGGGTTTATAAAACCTTGTCTCAAACGCTAAAAGCTAGGCCTGGCTTGACCAGATCTTGTGGCCTCCTGCTCACTTCCTCTGGTTTTGCAAGAGTGTTGCTCTCTGGGTTTCTATGGAATTGCTCCTGATTTGCATCAGTGAGGATGTCAGCTGGCCTCAGGAAGCCCATGCTATCGCTGGAGCCTTGCCTCCTGATGCAAGAAGCACAGTCTGTTATCTCGCTGAGTGCTCGAAAATCTGAGGTCAGATTTTTGGGTGGTATAAATCATTGTTGCTTCACGGGCTTCATGCAAGCTCTGCTGATTTCCCTGTCTCCCCCTCCACCCCATCCCTGACCTTCAAGCTAACAACCATTTTTGTGTGGGAAGCAGCAGATATTCTCTTTCAAGAAAGAGGCACTTACAACATCGTGCTCTGGTTTTGCTTAATGTACCACCCAAGTTGTGAAACAATCAGAGCATCTTTTATCTGTTTGGCCTCAGTGCAGATTCACTGTCCTCTTACACAATCTTCCCCCCTCTTCCCCACTCCATCTTCTCCTCACCCTTCTGCTAAGACCCAGTGCAGGCAGCGATACTGTGTACTTTCATCTTCTGCTGACACGGGTGGAAAGGGGGAGCGCTCAGCATCCTGCTGGATCAGGCCTTTTTCCCTTGCATTGCGGTTAAATCCTCACAGGCTTCAAGGAATGCCTTGCTCAGATCTGATTGTGGATTTTCTTGGCTCCTGCCCACAGCTGTCGCCTGAGGAAGAAGAGAAGAGAAGGATCCGGAGGGAGAGGAACAAGCTGGCAGCTGCTAAGTGTCGTAACAGGCGTCGAGAGCTGACGGAGAAACTCCAGGCGGTATGTGCTCGGCATCTCTCTCTCCTTCCTTCTTGCCCACCCTTTGGACCAACTCAGAAGGCATTGCTCTCCCTCTGCTAGCACCTTCAAGGAAAATGATCCAAGCCACACGCTGCCTTCCCTTTCCAAGGCTGCCCAGTGGCACTGCTCCTGCATCGGCAGTGGTGAGAGCTTGGCTTGGACCCAGAGCTCAGGAGCTTAAATTCTCCTTGCTGACTGCCCAAAATGTCCTAGGTTCTCTCTTCACTTCAAGCTTTCCAACTAGTGTTGAGTCTTCTTACCTCTGATCTCCCTCCGTAAGTAGAGCTAAAGGTGCCTTGTGCCTCAGCTGCAGCCTTTAAGGACAGAAGCACTGAAGGGGGTAGGATCATCTGAAAGCAGTAGAAAGTGAGGCAAATGTTAGGTGTATTTATCAAAGCTACACCCTTCAGGCTAACCTTTCTCTGGTGAGGATAACAGATCTCCTGCACAAAGGAAGCACCACAGAGATGAGCAGAAGAACCACAGAGTGAGGAAGGGACTAACTGAAAAGGAGGCAAGGGTGGGTCGTGTTGAAAGAGGCTGAGGGGAAGGCTCCAGTGCTCCTGCTCAGGAACCAGCCTGGGGCTGGATCTTATTAACAAGGGCAGCAGCATCAGCAGTGGAAGCACACCAGTGAAACACACAGCTGACTCAAATTCGGGAGGTGTTCTCAGGGGAGGGGAGGCAGGGCAGCCTACAGGAAGAATTAAAGGATTTTTGTGACTAAAGTAATGAGTGCAAAGTGGGACCTCATGTCCTGAAGGACTGATGGTGAGTTCTTTGGGAAATCCTGAGCTCCTCACACAGGAAGGTGCTAACTGCTCACAGATGAACTGTGAGCCATCAGCGTGATGTGACCATGGGAGAGGTAAATATATTAATCCTAGGATGCAGCAAGGGACGACCCAGTGGCAATGGAAGTGTCAGTCCTCTGTGCAAGAGTCGGGAAGAGTCAGACCTAATCTGGAATGTGCACTACAAGAAAGAAAATGGAAACAGTTTAGAGATTGCTCTACCCTACCTCTGTCTAAGTGAAAATAATTATTTACCTGGCACAAAAATGGATGGGAGGAGATCTGAGTCCTCTCTGCTAAGTTGTCAGGCAGACAGCAAGGGAGAAGAGTGGAGTCACAGGCTGAGCAGACTGGTAGAAGCTGGCCAGGAGAAAATGAAGGTGAGCTTGCGAGAAGGTTGTTTATAACCCTTAGATCAGTGAAGTCTGGGAATAGCCTGCTGGTAGATACATGAAACACAAGATGCTCAGCTGGCAATGACCTGGTGCCTGCTTGGCTCATGAGGAGTCTGGGGTGTATCTGCCCATGCCAGATGGGAACTGGACTTGATGGATATGTTCCAGGTGAGGAACAGTTCCAAAGCCCCTGATATTTACTTATTCCTCTTTTGTCTTTAGGAAACTGAAGTGCTGGAGGAGGAGAAATCAGTGCTGCAAAAGGAGATTGCTGAGCTCCAGAAGGAGAAGGAGAAGCTGGAGTTTATGCTGGTGGCTCACAGCCCTGTGTGCAAAATCAGCCCTGAGGAACGCCGCAGCCCACCATCGAGCAGCCTCCAGAGTGTTCGGACTGGAGCAAGCGGAGCGGTGGTGGTGAAGCAGGAGCCTGTGGAGGAAGAGATCCCATCTTCCTCTTTGGTCCTTGACAAAGCCCAGAGGTCTGTCATTAAGCCCATCAGCATTGCTGGAGGTTTTTATGGGGAGGAAGCACTCAACACTCCCATTGTGGTAACCTCAACACCAGCCATCACTCCTGGGTCCTCCAACTTGGTGTTCACCTACCCCAACGTTTTGGATCAGGAGTCTCCTCTCTCCCCATCCGAGTCCTGCTCCAAAGCTCACCGGAGGAGCAGCAGCAGCGGTGACCAGTCCTCGGATTCCTTGAACTCTCCTACCTTGCTGGCATTGTAATCCCCTTGTGGCCCCCCCCCCCATTTTGCCAGTGTGTTACATCCCCCCCTAGAACCATGGGGGATTCCCCCCTCCATGGGATTAGACAGGCACAGGATCGTTCAAGCACAAGGGCAGCAAGAACAAGGATGGGGAAGTGCTGCAGCTCCAGGAGGGAGAGTGAGGACCAACACCAGCTCCCTGAAGGCAAGAAACGCTGAGGGTGGGAGTGGCATGCCAGGACTGTTTGGAGAGAGAGTGGTGTCCCCTCTGTAGGGACTGCCTATCAAAACCTCTTCATGGCTGTAGTGGACTTGTGGAGCACTCCTGGCCAGGACTTAAGACGAGCTGCAGACAGTTGCTAATCGTCCCTTTCCTTTGTGAATTGATCTGATCAGTTGTGCTCTGTACTTAGATCAATCTGGTTAGTTGATCTTACAACTTCTCTCTTTTTCCTCTCTCTTTCTCTTTCTCTCTGCCCTTTTTCATTTCCAATGCTGTCAATCCCATGACATTTCATCCAGTTGCTCTGAACTCTAAAGGCTTGTTAGGATCTTTCCTCTTGGGACAGGCTGCAGGAAACACATTGAGTTACCCAGGAAGGAGGAGGGGATGGCTGGGAGGTCTGAGAGACAGGGGACCAAGAGGAGCCCAAGGGCTCTGTAACTCTGGCCTGGGGCACAGAGGCAGCAGAGACAACAGGAGGCTCATGTGGAAGGCTTCTTTTTTTCATTGTTGTGTTTTGGTTTGGTTTTGTTGTTTGTTTTTTTTTTTGATAATGGAGATATATTTATCCCCTTGGGCTCCTCAAAAAACAAGTTAGCATCTCAGGGCCGAAGTAGCATCAGAAAAGCTGCTGGACTGGCACTTAATGTCTCTGGCAGGGTTTTACCCCAGTTTGGTGGATACCATATCTGCTGCTTGTTGTTTACTTTTCCTGGGCTGCCTACTGCTGAGGGAGGGTTGCATCTTTCTCCCCATCAGGGCTCCTGACTCAGAAGCTGATCTCTTCCTGTTAGTAGAGGCTGCTTCTCCCCTCCTCTTGGCCATGTTTGCAGAACGTGCTACTGAAAAAAAGGTGGCATCACATGCCTATAAGTCTAGGATGGAGACTGGCAGTCGTTGAGAGGGTGAAACTAGCTGGCTGTGTCCTTGCTGAGTTTTTCACTGTTGGGAAACAAAACAATGTGCATCCCTCAGTTGGATGATACTAGTGGGTGGTGTTTGCTCAGAGATTCCCAGTTTCCAAGGTTGAGGGAAAGGTAGTGGTCCAATCTCTGGCATAGCCCAGGCCACGAGGTGCTCCTGACCAGACAGGAATGTCATGAGTGAAGTGATGACCTGTTTGAACTAGAACAGACCTTCTGATAACCTCTGGTGATGAATGACAAATTGACAGCGGAGAAAATCAATTACTGTTATTTGCACCTTGGTCTTTGGCCTCTGGTTTGGGGTTTATTTTTTGTTTGGTTGTTGTTTTTTTTTTTTTCCTTGTGTTGTAATTGATCTGGTTTTGTTGGGGTTGATTTGGCCTGAAGACAAAAACCAAATCAGACAGAGGACCTCTTCCCCTAGCCCTGGGTCCTTCTCTTCTGCAACCTATGGGCTTGGCTGCTACTACTAAGTGCTCGCAGAGGGCACGAGCTGATGTTCACTACTGAAAACAGCAATGTGTGTAACTTATTCCTGCTTGGAGCCAAACTCAATTCCTGTTGATGTCAAGGCATTGGCAAACCATGACCATGTGCACACTAGGATTGCCCAGTTTGCCAGCTAAGCAGCTTAGGGGACAGCTCTTTGGTTCTGCCTGTTGAAGCTGTGGGGCAGCTATTTATTTTGGTGTGAGATTTTCTTGTTCTTTTTTATATATACATATATAAAGTATTTTTAATCAACTGAAACCAGGGTATTTCTTGGTCAGGCTGGACCTGGAGAAATGCAATATTACATTATAGGGCTAGTCCTGTGAGATGCAGAACTGCTGCAGTCCCTACCAACTCCACTGGGAATTAATAGGGTTCAGTCTTGTGGAGCTGGACCTTTACTCAGCAGGGCTGGCATCCCTCAAACCCTGGCTACTGCACATTCCTTGAATCATTTCAAAGGGACACTACTTTGGCTCTAAAAGTAGGCTTTGCTTTTTTTAAGATTACCATTATTTTTAAACCCATGTATTTATCAAATCTACCAGAAACAGAAAGGTAAGAGTGATCTTTTAGCTTCATAAAGATAACTGAAATTCAAGCTTGTTTTTTTTAATTGCTGAAACATTTCCATCATTACACCAGTGCTGGAGTTTTCAAGTTGAGCTCACACAACAAGTAAAATTGATAAAGGAGTTCTATTGTCCTTACATGAAGAACAAAATTTCATTTTTAATAAAGTAGACCCTAAACTTCCTGTAGTTACCACAAAGAATCCTGTTTTCTTTAGGTGAAACTGCTGCTTCTCTAACAGTCTCCATTTTGCCAGGTGCTTATTTGGGCCAGGCTGGACTGAGAATCTAAAGCTTGAATAAAATGTCTCTGCATGTAATTTCCACCTATTTCTGATCAGAATGCAACCTTGACAACTGGTGAACCCTGAAGCTGCTTCTGATCGCTGTCTCCTGGGACATCAGGAGCTCCTCCTAGGAGTTTCAGGAGGTCAGGTGCATCCTCGAGCCCAAGTAAGCCTAGCTCCTAGGGAACAACAAAAACCTACATTTGCTTTGGCTCACTTAATCATTGCCAAAAGAAGCTACAGCTGGCCCTTGCCCACTGCCTGATGCCTTGTCATTGACCTTCCCAGAGACAGTCCCATTTCCTGTCCTGTGATACTGGTGGGAGCCATGTGAAACTGCCCAGACAAGAGGATTATTTTCTACTATCTAGAAAAAGCCCTGAATACCTTGTGCCTGCCTCTCTTGTCCCTTGAATCTCTCAGAGGATGTCTGTGTTGGGATCACTGGTCTTCTGCCTTCTGTATTTTGTAGATCAGCCTTACTTTAGTTTCTGGCAGACAGGTACAGCTTGAATTCTGCTGCTGTAGTGATCTGGCCCTGCATCCTTCTCTTCAGGTTTACTGTTGTGCTCTTTGGGGAATTGACTGTCTTCCCCATCTCCAAAGTGGTATTTTCCATGAGCACCTTCTCTGCCACTTTCTAAATGTAGTGTCTCCATGTTCTGCCTTCAGTGGGGATGCTGGAGCTGTTGCAGGTAGTGACTGACAAGGAGTTGTTTCAGTCAATAGAAATAAAAGGTCCAGAGAACTTCAGCTGGTATTGCCAACACCCTAGGGACTGGCCCCAGGAAGCCTCTAATGATACCTTAAACTAATCAATGCCAAACTGGGAGGAGCAGTAGCAGCTGCATTGAAGGAAACATCCAGCTTCTAGGTGATGTTTGTCATTCCAGTTTTCCCTACATTCTTCCTTCCCCTTTCCCAGCATTGCCTGGCATTGCCTTCATCCATTCCTTTCCTGCAGGTGTGGAGACTGGTTAAGTCTCAGACTGCTTGTGGTGTGATGGGATTTGGGACCAACCTGCTGGGGACAGTAGCTCTCTGTTGTGTTTTTATAATTATTATTTAAGTGATCTATATAGTTCATCTGAACCTTTAGTTTTGCTGCTTACTGTATGTAGGATCCACCTGGCCTTCATCCTAAATAAAAACGAAAAGCAAAATGAAAACCTAAGATGACACCCCTCTCCTCCCTGGTATCTCCTTATTTATTGGCAGGCAGCTCTTTTGTGCCTGCTCCAGCAGACCTGCCTGCCATTAATTTAACATCCTCCCAGCTCACATTCATGCTGTTTGGTTGTTGCTTTTTTTCTTTTCTTTTTTGTGTTTTGTGGTTTTCCTTTTTTGTTCCTTGTCATTCTAAACCAGACTTCTGGAAAGTAAGAGATCTTGTTATGATGCTTACAAGTTCATTTTCATTAGGAAGGCCAAGTCAAATATTTTAAGAGGTGGGGGGAACAATCTACATTTTATTTCTTATTTATTTATCATGTTTACATCTTTTTTTTCTGTTCAAGACTTGGATATAATAAAGCATTAAAAATACTCCAATCTTTTTTTTTTTTTAGGCTAATGATTTTTTTATTATTATTCTTTACAGAGAAGAGTCTGGGTTTTGTTGTTGTCTGTATAAACTGTAAAAAGAGATGTTTCTAAAGATGCATTATCATTCCTCTGTGAACAGTAGATGGAGTTTGGGAGAAATCTCAGAATACAAGATAATAATAAAATCCCATCCTGTTTTACTTCATTGTTCCCCTCCTATCCTGTATGATTAAAGGGTTATTCCACTTTCTTGTTTGTGGTTACTTGATATTAAAACCATATTAAAATGTGTAGAAAATAGGTATCAAAATTGTTTTTGCTCAGTGAGAGGATAAACTGTTGTATATATCTTGATATACTGTGTAGTTCAAAGTAACATCAGTAAGGGATAGTGCATCTTTATTAGAGGATAAGTTACTAGTGTCACTGAAGTCTACTTTAAGATCCTCAGATACAGAAAGGGCCTGGTTCTTGTTCCATTCTCCTGGGGGCAAAGGGAAAGAGCAGGAGCATTTCTCTGCTGCAAAGCAGAGGTGGGAGGTAGAATCAAGCCCTCAGTCTTTCACAGGTGACCATGAGGATTATTGAAGGTTTGGGGGCACCATTATCTTTTTTTTAGATCATATTTTTTCTCTCTTTTTTTTTTTTCCTCCTTGTCTGTCTGTGGTGACATTGTTTCTGCCACGGAGGTTCTTAAAGGTGACTGCTGAACTGGGACCTTCCCTTGCTCATTGTGATTTTGGATATTGTTTTTGCAGTCCTGGAGAACCTCAGCTCTGAGGCATTTTCTCTGCTGTTGTCTCCTTTCTCTTCTGGTTATGTTACTGAATTACAGGCCTACAGTATTTGCACTAAAACAAAAAGCTTGTTAGAGAAAGCTTGCTGCTATGAAAGAAAGAACATACTAAAATGGTTTTGCTTATACGATTTTAACTGAGTAGCATTTTGTAAAATAAAATAAATTTAGACTGAAAAGAAAAAAAAAAAGACTTTTCCTTTTTCCTTTGCCCCTCGTTCTCCTTTCTTTTTCCTCCCATTCCTCAGTGGTGTGATGTTCCCCCCCCTTCTCCTGTGGTGCTCAGTTGTAATGATTGGCTGTGTTGTTGACTATGCTGCTGAGAGTTATGACACTTGTAAATCTTGTTTTAATGACCTTGTGGACACTTGTACAGCGAGAGCTAACTGGAGTTATTCTCTCTCTGTTAATTGAAGTCATTAAAAAGCTCCCTTTGCCATGAACCATTAAAAGCTTGCATGTTCCTTCAATATGAACCAATGGGTGCAACCTTGCCAGGTGCTAGGTTGCAGCACATTTCAGGGCTTCTCTCATTAGAGTGGCTGCAATCCTGTTGTTGCTGTTAGCTGCAGCAGTGGTGAATGGGGCAGAGGCTAGCAGAGCAGACCACCTGGGCTGTAAAAGGCAAATAGTGCACTGATCCTTTCCTCTTGGCTTCTAAAAGAAAGAGAGAGCTACAAAATGCATGCTGAGGTGACTTCATGCTTTTTATTATTGTGTTGGTTTATTTTAATCCACCTCAGTCAGGACTTAGAGCTTCTGCTCAAAGTGTGGGGTGGAGAGCAAGGCTGATTCATTTGCAGTAAGGAGGAGGTTAAGATGGGATTCCCTTGCTTACCTGGGAAAAGCTGCAGTCTTTGGAGTGGAAGGGAAGGAACCCAAATACACCAGGTTGGGAGGGGAGGATGTTACAGTCAAGTTGAAAAAGAAACAGTGCTGGGGAGGAGATATTAGGTGAGTCAGGGCTAGCCAAGCAGCTCCTTACTCATAGGTTTCTTTAGAAGTTATGTCTGCTTTGGCTTCCTGCTAGTCCTTGCTTCCTCCCCCAGCCTTTTTTTTTTTGATCCCCATGTTCTCACAGTGCCATGGGATAGAGATGAGAGACTGAGTTATGTGGCCAGTGTATGAAAATATCTGTGAAGCCACGGGGAATGCTGAAGGTGTCAGTCACCAGGACAGGGAACACATGCACATGCCTGTGTGAAGTTTGCTCAGCAGAATCCACACTGTAGGAAAGTTGACATAAAGTCAGGAGAGGAGGGTTTGGGCTATAGAGCTGGAACTAGCCTTAGGGTGTCCCGTGGGTTCAAGGATGGCACAGGGGTTAAGGTAGAGCCTTTGGGAGGTTTTCTCTCAATGTTCTCGTCCCGGTGGGGCTAAAGAAAACAATAGTTATTCTGGGAGGCATGGCAATTAGAAGCAAATATGTTGAAGGGCCCAAGAACATAATCTCTTAATATCTGTCTCCACAGGGCCTCAGGCATGGGGGAGTCCCCATTTGATCTCCTACCGCACACCAGCGTTTTCCAAGGGGAGTGCCTCTAGGATTTCCTGCCTCATGAAGGGCTTTCCCAGTACTCTGGTGCACAGAGGCTCCCAGCCTTGGTTGTGTCAAACTGACTCCTTTGGCAGCATATCCCCTCTCTACCCCCTCCCGATAAAAGGCTAACAGGAGGATCTGTTCTTGCTTGTCCCCTGCCAACCTGAAGCACTCCCTGAGCTGCTGTTTGCTGACAGTGCCCTTGGAAAGGCTTAGTGCTGTTTGTGGGGCTAGGCCTTCCACTTGATTTCCCCCTGGCACTGGCTGGTTGAGACTGTTTCTTGTCATTGTTAGCTCACAGATGCTGGAATGTCCACAGCAGTTACTCTAATTTGGTTTTGAAGGATGAAATTACGCAGCAAACTGTTTTCTGCCAGTCTTCTAGCTGTGGGAGACCAAATTCTACCACACTGACATGAAAAATGTGGGTTTTTTCCCCCCCCTCCAACATCCTCATCTTGGTTTAGATCTCCACTTCACATAGGGAATTTCCCCTCCTCCTGAAACAGGCTCACCCTCACTCCACAATGCACTGCCCAGACCTTGTCATGCAAGTGAGAGATTGGTGTGTAACCATGGAGGGGGCAGAGTCATGCCGGAAGAGAGATCACACCAATGCCTTTTGAAAAGAAAGAATGTGAGGGGCATCTGAGCCAAAAGCTCTTCCATCAGGAACAGTATACATCCCAGTCATGTCTTCAGTGTGCAGGAGGATGAAGAGAAGCTCCCCAATCTCTTTTGGCTCTCCCCTTGCTATGATGCCGGACTCAGTTCTGGACTCTCCTCATGGCCACTTTTCTTAGTGAAGTACCAAGAGCTGGTTCCTCTCTGTAGACAGCATGTACAGACAGCCTGGTCTTCCCACACTTCTAGTGGAGTGGAGACCCTACCTGGGGCAGAGTTTATGTGGTAAGAAAAATCCCTTAATGATGTGCATATACCATGCCAGGGATGACAGGTTAGCAGATGAAGGCTTTTGATGATTATTTTTTTTTGCTCTAGAATCTGCAGAAGCAGCTACAGAAACATTGTAGAAGTTCTGCAGCCAATGGAAAGAATAAGCCTGTGCTAGCCCTGCAGAAAGCTTAGTGGCAAGCAGAGCTGGAGTAGGAGTGTGGGGGAAAGGAGAACATCCAGAATGCTGGTTTGAAGTGATGTTTCCACTGTCATGTGGGAAGGATGTGACAGAGGAGCACTGTGACACGGTTATTGCATCAGACAGCCAAAAGTGGAAAAAATGATGCATTCAAAAAACCCCCAAAAATCAAACACAGCACCCTGTGGTCCTGCACCTACTGATGAGTATGACCTGATCCCCCTGAAGTTTCTCCTTCTCATAACAAGCTCTTAAATTCAGTTGCAAGGGTCCAGTGTTTTCTGCTCTGCCTCACGTGGCACAAGCGAGGCAGCAGTGCTTGGCTACTGTCAGCACAGGGAGCAATGCAGTTGGATTAACAACTTGGGTGGAAGTTGCTGGCACCTTCTCATAAAGTTGAGGTTCAAAAGGAGGTTTTTGATGTGTGTTTCAGCAGAGTGAGATCACAGAATCACAGAACATCAGGGGTTGGAAGGGATCTCAAAAGATCATCTAGTCCAACCCCCCTGCCACAGCAGGATTCTTCCCTGCCCAGGAACTGAAGACCCAGGACACATGAGGAAGATTCTCCTTGATGAAGATACAGCAAGGCTGGGAGGGAGAGGCTGAGCCAGCTGGGATTGTTTGGCTTTGAGAAGTAAAGGTTCAGGGAGGGTCTTACCCAAGGGTGTAAAGACCTGATAGGCACCAAAGGCAATGTGGACAGACTCTTCCCAGTGACAAGATGAGAGGTAATGTTTACAGTTTGCAACAGAGGACAGGAAAAAAATCTTTTTCCCTGTTCTGGTGGCCAAACCCTGGCATAGGTTGCCCAGGGAGGTTTGTGGAGTCTCCATCCCTGGAGACATTAAAAACCTGACTGGACATGGCTCAGAGCAATAACTGTAACTGATCCTGCTCAAGAGCAGAGTGGACTAGACACTCTCCAATGGTGCCTACTAACCTCAACCATGCTGCATATCTGCTTTTGATTCCACATAGTCCAGATGAGCATATTGCAAGCACATTTCTTTCCCCCTTGTGGGGCTATCTCATTTGAACTCAGAATTCCTCTGTACTAAATATCAGCTTTTTTCATGCTGGCTATGTGAGGTCAAACAGATAAGGACTAAGCTAGGAGGAGGATATCATGGCAGGCAAGAATGTAAACTTTTCAGCCTGCTGCAGTGTGAGTCTCCAGTTTCCCTTTATATTTTGCATGCTCCATTCCACAGACTAGCATGGGGGAAGAGAGGAAGACAGGCCTTACATGGCTGTGATCTAGAGCCTGCATCCCACAGATGACTGTACAGCTCTGAAAGTTCACAGGCAGTGCCAGAAACTCTTGCCTACTTGCCTTTCCTAGTCTCTCCTACTGTTTTTCCACTCTCAGGCAGAAGCTGTTTTTCAAGTTCCCTGGAAAGGTGAATAAAGATCTACAGCTGCTGATCCTAGGTGAGCTCATGGGTCAGGCACAACCCATCAACTGAACAGACATTCACCCTGGCCCCCCCTCCTCCCTTTCTGTAGCCCTAATTGGGCTCCCAGACTTGGGTAAATTCATCAGTGGCTCCCAATGATGACACACACTCATGCTGGTGATTACTGAAGTGAGCAGCCACAGCAGGACTTGATTCTGGGTTGGGGCAAAGGGAAGAAATAGGTCACTTCTTTTCCTTTGGGTAGCTCATGTTATTCAAGCACTGGATGCTCTAATTCACCTAATTCCTATTTCAGTTCAGTTTCAGTAATAGGCTTACATCATATTACTACTCTAAAGGCACTTAACTTCTTTTAGAAACTGTTTGTATCATGATACTAGAAGATAGAGCAGCAGATGCCAGCCTTGGGGCTTTAAAGAGAAGTTACATGCCAGAATCCCATGAATGTCTTCAGTAATCGAGGAAGAAAGGTGAGTTCATGATCCCTCCACATCTAAGGCTGCCCTATGGTCTAGCCAGGCACAGCCCTGCTCCCACCCCTCAAAGACAGGGGACAGAGTGTCAGCAGCAGCAGTGAGCAAGCCTCAGAGCCTCACACAGTAGAGTCAAGCACTGCAGCCTTCCTTCTAGCTTGATGCTGACTTAGAGGGATGCAACCCCCCCACTCCTCCCTGCCTGCTACAGGTCCTGGGGATGATGGGAGACATTAGCTGCCTTTTGTAGCCTCCAATTAAACGTTGTGTTCACGAGCCACAAAGGCTATGATTGGTATCTCTACTCTGTGTTCTGAGGCCATGCTGATATCTAATTGCCTTCTCCACTTTGGGCAACTGGGAAAATGGGAGATCTGCCTGTGACACTGTTTGTGGTGAAAGGGAGGGAATAGGAAATGAGAGTGATGCCTTCAAAGCATCAGCTTCAGGTGCTTCCCTTGACCTTGTGCTTGCTCTTCTTTGAGCACCTGCAGCTGGGATGGGTGCTCATCCTGGAATGATGCTCCTCCTCAACTCTGCTCTTGTTGTAGTAGAAGAGGTAGGGGTTTTGCTGGAGTCACCCCTGGCCAAGCCTTCCCGAGGCAGCTGCAAGGAACAAGGTTGTGCTCTGGTGTCACAGAGCAGAAGGAGCTGTATAGCCAAGGTCTTGGCAACCTGAGGTACTCCAAGTCACACCTTGGCTGAGGGAAGTCCCTGATTGCCTGTCCTAGGGGGCTGGAGAAAGGACCCTCCCAGGGAGTGGCTCTTAAGCATAGGGTTGGCTGCCTCAGCAGGGTAGGTCTATCCCCTACCCATGGTGACTGCTGGTCCCTATTTTGTTGTTCTTTTCTCACTTGACTCCAACTCTGAATTTCCCCGTGCAGCTGCTGCTATTACACCATTTGGCAGGATCAGTGACTGCTCTACAGGCACGTTTCTGGTGGTGGGGAGGAAGGCAGACTCTTTCTACCATGGGGCTGTATGAAGGGCTGAATCCTGTGACCTAGTGCCACAGGGAAGAAAGCCATCAGTAATCCCTACTGCACAGCAGCTCTGCCTGCCCAGCAGGATCAATGGCGCCATCTCGGCCCCATTATGTTGACTCTGAATCAGTGAGGAACGCCAAGGAGCTGGGAGCAGAGGGCTCCTCCCTGTGTGTGTGGTACTACTACCTGCCTAGGACAGGCAGGTCCTTCTTTCCTTCCCTCTGAATTTGGAAGAGGTTGTGAAGTGCTTGGCACTTCTGCTTTCAGGCTAGCCCAGACCCTAAAGGAGGACAGGCAGGGCACAGACCCTGCCCAGATGTGTACCAGAAGCAAGAGCTGAGCATGGGTGGCGTGCACCCTCCCCAGTGCTGGCAGGTAGAGGCAAGGGTGGATCTTGGAGCCATTTCCAGGCAGCAGGCTGGTGCTGGGGAAAGCAGGGAGGCTGCAGCTGCCTCCTTGCCTTCATGTTCGTGCAAGGTTGGGGGTCCAGCGTTTAGAAAAGGGTTCCATGGGAACTCGCCCATCCATCCCCAAACTGCTCACGAAGACCAAGGGAGGCAGCTTTTCAGATGATACCATTTAAGGAGTTCCTCAGTGTAGTGAACCTCGGCTGACCTCAGGGTATACTGAGTTTCCAGCTCAGCAGAGCAGCATTTCAGTTGAAAGCACACCACCCAAAACTTCCCTTCTTGCTTCTGGGGGGAAATGGGGGCTGTGGGAGGGTGGGCAGCAAAGGGCAGCACACAGAATCAAAGGCAGTGTTGGCTTAGTGACCCTCAGATGTAGCCAGGTCTCTTCCTAGGAAGGATGTTGCAGACCAACAGGACCAGCTTGAATCTGAAGCAGCTTCAGCAGCTTTTGGCAGGCATCGAGGCGAGGAGGATGGGAGGGTGCCAGGCTCCCAGCACCACCGGGTGCTGCAAGCAGGGACACAGGAGTGTCACGCCAGCAATGCAGTGTTTACAAAGGTGAACGGCATTAATAACATGCACTCTGCTCCTCCTGTTGTTTCAACAAGATCAAGGTGTGTACAGGAGAGCCTGTGTGTATATACATGTGCACATACACGCACTCACTGCGGCCGGTGCAGGATAGCACTTGGCCCAGGATTATAGCAGCTAGGCTGCAGTCAATACTGACAAATACAGTATACGTCCCGTCTTGCCCACAGCAGCGAGGGAACTGTGGCAGGCCCAGTGCTTTCCTCCCTCTTGTGAAAGATCTGAGGTGTTTTCAGCAGCACAAGGAGCTTGGGTCCCAACTGCCTTGGGTCCCAACTGCCTTGAATTTCTTCCCCTTATGGTGAAGGAAGTTTGCAGGGAGGTGGGAAGGGACTGACTCCCAGCTGGGTGCCGCCTTTGCTGCTAGTTCACCCCTTCTTGCTCTGCCTGCTTCATGTGCTGGACAGGATAGGGGTTCAGTGTAAGAAACAAAAAAAAAAAAGGAAGAAAAAATAATAAAAAAATGGCATGTGAGATCATATAATTAAAGATGGTATCAGAATGTCTAATTAGGATGACTGAGAGAACTTGGCTGGGAGACGCAGCCAAGAGCTGAGTTAGTGTGTTTGCCAGTCCAAAGCTCCTTAACAGTAATTAATCCTTAAATGTCCAATTGTTCAGAGTTCAAGGAAACACCTCCTACTACTGTACTTTGTGTTCCTGTTAAGCAAGGAGACACAGCAGGGCGTGTGCCCTTATTCTGTAAGAGCGACACGCCTAGGGGTGTTGTTAGGAACTAGACCGAAGGTTGAATATAATTATTAACTACCTAAGAGTTCCCAGCATTGCACAATTACCCAGGCCTCCTTGCAGCTCTGTGCTCACCCAAGTTTGGTTGTTTTTTTTTAATTGAAATAGAAATGCTGAGCTTCAGTGCTGTGTATGTCCAAATCACACCCAAATGTCATCTGCTCCCCTTCCAGTATGCTTCATGCTGTTGAGCTGGGATGCATTAGTTGGGGGGGTAGGGGGCAAAGGGTCTGTACATACAGATACACTGTATGGCAGCCAGTGCTCTTCACTGAAACTCAAGAGGCTTATTTACATCAGTTGCAAATTTGACCTAGAGATTTTCCCTTTGTTTTGATGCTGTCAGCAACTCTTGCATTAACATAAAAGCCTTAGCTATTTACTCCTGTGGGGTTTTATTTCGTTCTGCTTGCATTTTTGAGGTAGGTTGTGTTAGGTTTCTTTTTCTTTGTTGATATTAACAGGGGGAAAACCCGAAGGAAAGAAACATATGTTTGAGATGGGAGGTGAATCAAACTGCTTGCCCTGCAGTAGGTCTTCTGTCAATGCTGGACCCTCATCTGGGCTTGGTGGGAACGGATGCTGAGGTGCAGACTGCTCAGGTGTGGACAGGCAGGTGTGTTTGAGGAGCAGAGCAGCTGCTCTTGGGTGCCTTCAGGAAAGCCCCACTCAGCAGTGGCATCACATATCACTTGCAGACAGGAGGGAGTTACGTGTCATTTCCTTAGATGCAGCATCATCTTTTAAGTTGTGTTTCTGCATTTTTATCCTCTCCTGTCTTTTTTTAATTGCCCCTTTCTGGCAGGCGTGGTGAGGGCCTGGTGAGGAACCGGCTGGCCAAAGTCGCTTCTACAGGGGATCATTAAGCCGGGCGTCAGCCAAGGCCATTTAGTGTTTATAAAGCTCAGACAATTAAACACTGTCCCAGCCCTGAAATGCTATAATTGGAAAGCAGACTGTGATGATGTCCAGCAAGAGGGACCAGTTCCCCAGCACTGAGGTGGGCTGGGCTGCTCTGTCCTGCCAGTCTGGTCAGGTCTGGCCAGGGCTGCGCCACACAAATGCCCAGGCAGGAGGGTCCCTGCCCTGCTGAGCCTGTGCTCTTTGGACATGAACAAAGGCTGAGGAGGGAAACAGAGGAGAAAAGGCAAGAGCTGGCCTGGGTGTGTGGGACCCCAGGTGCAGGCTGTGCTGTGGCCATGCAGGTCCAGCACCAAGCTGAAGGTGCTTCTGATATTGCTCCTACAGACTTTTTTAAGGGCATAAAGACCCTTTTCTTGCCAGGCTGCCTTTCTGGGAGAATGAAAGGACTGGCTTTGTGCCGTGGATGCCTCCCAGTGATTTGGAAATGGTCATTAACCAGGCCCTGGCCTCAGGCAGACTTTGGGGAGAGGGGTGGTTGGGGCTTTTCCTTGTTCACAGGGTACTCCTGCAACCTAGCCTCCACTCTTAGGCAGTTTGGGTACCCCAATAGCAAAAGCCAGTGATGCTTGTCCCCTGCTGGTGACTGAATGGCCACTGGGAGCTCTGTGAGGCAGCTGTTGATGCACTTTCCAAACAGACCTGTATCTTCTGTAAAGTCTGATGAGTGGGGAAGATGCCGAGTACTTGGACTGGGATCACCACAGCCCTGCTCCAAGCTTTGCAACTGACTCACTCTTTCACCATAGGGACATCACTTCACCTTCTTGTGACTCAGAATTTTCATCTATCAATTAGGGATTTATGAGGTTTAATTAAGGTCTGTGAAGCCCTTTGAGATCCTTGCTTGAAAGATGCTGTGCAGGCATAAAGCGGTGCACACAATGAAGAAAACAAGAGAAATTAAACGCTCCAGAGAAGAGAGGAGAGAAGGCAGGTTTCCCACTGCTTGGTCTCCCAATTACATGCTCCTTGTTTGGATGGCAACCTCACTTTAACCTGTGGACAAATGAACTTGTTCACCCTCCCTTGCAGCAGACAGGCGATGACGTGCAGAAGCCTCTTAGTCATTAGTTAGCCTTCAGTCATCTTTCCAGAAGTATGAGCAAACAGGGAAGGGGGAAGAGAGCAAGGGCGGGTGAGGAGTATGAATTCCAGAGAAAAAGGAAGTGTCAGAAAGCAAGCTAGGATGTGCAAGGACCTTTATCACTGCTGCTGAGATCTAGCTCTGCAGAGTAACACACAGAGATAGATCTCATCTGTCCCTAGAGGTACATGCCCGGGAGCAGGGAAGAGACTGAGGAGTTGCAGCAGAAAGGAAGCAAGAGTCTTCTTATGCAAGGCATCTATTTCAGTGTCAGAGAGGTGGTGGACTCGGCTTGAAGGAGTCTGAGGAAAGTGTTTGAACCTAGCTAGAGCGAAAAGTTGTTTTATCTATGTTTTTTTAAGGTTAAGGCCTTGTTTATAGAAGTCATTGAACACACATTTCATTTGAAGCTCATGCTTAAATTTCAGCATGTGCTTAAGGCTTTCCCTGGATTGGAATGCTTCCAGATTTGTTCAGATGCTTGGTGGAAACAAAGTATAAGGGGAGGGGAGAGGAGTATAACAGCAACTTTGAGACTAAGTGGACCACAAAGGTCCTCAGGAGCCACAGAAAGCAGTAATACATGAAGAGCCTTACAATACTATTCATAAGGTCTGGCTGACCTGGGGGAGGAATAGGTAAAGAGGAAGCTCCATCTCCAATCTTTATTTTCTTCTGTGCTTGCTGTACAAACAACCCTGTGGAAGCTGGCTCCAGTAGGTGTGGTCTGTGTATGCTCTCCTGGGTGTGCCCCTTTGTTGTGTTAAAAGGACCATTCCTCACCTGAGAGCAAGTTTCCAGGTTGTCACTGGCAGTCATATCAAAACTCATGACCCCTCCCATCCCCCACCTGCATACCTTCCCTCTTACCTAAGAAAAACAGAGATGCCTGTTGAGATGAAACCCAAACTAACCCTGAGTTTGGAGCCTGTCTTTGTTCCACACTGATCTGGGACCTCTCTGCATATCTATCTTCTGAGCTGCCAAGGAAAACAGATGCATGATAATTGCTGCCAGTTAGAGCAGCTCCTTGTGTTTGGGGTGGCTGCTCTCACTCTTCTCCTCTCCCCTCAAGAAAGCTCCCCCAGACCATCCAGCTTTCCTCAGGGTTTCTTAAGCTTCTTGTTGCACTGCCAGCAAGAACCTGCTCTAAACTCCATCTTTCTGATAGCCCTGGTGCCCCAAGTTTGGCACGATGTTTAGGATCAGTAAGCTCTTTTGGGGGATAAAGCATAATAATGACCTTCTGTGACATACTCCTGACACTTCATTACCGTATCCCAAAAGAAATGTTTTTGTTGCCAGAGCAGCATGCCATTGACTCATTATATGATCCACTCTAATTTCTTTAGATCCCTTTGTGTAGTACTGCTGCTTAACCAGTTACTCCAACTTGTTCATCTGTGCACTCAGTGTCTCCTTCCCAGCTGTAGAACTTTGCTGGGTTTTTATTGAATTTTATCCAGGTGATTCCGAGCAGCTTTTGCAATTTATTGAGATTACTTCAGATAATAATGCACAGATTAATTGCTCAGAAAATCCTATGCACAGGCCTATGCCTGCACCCATAGCTGGTTCCAGAGCCCAGCCTTTCCATCTTAAAAACAAAGGCCTTTAGCACTTGGTGGCTTTCCTGCAATATTAAGCTGAAATGTCAGGATGAAGCCTGGCAAAGCTGTGAATTTTGGAAGACACTGTCAATGGAAATATGGAATAAGAGCATCTGTTCAGCTGGCAGTGGCTTTTGGTCTCTGATCATCTAGTGTTGGTTTGAATCACTGATATTTCTGTATCACTGCTGGTCTTCAGAGCATGCAGTCGCTGAAAATATGCGGGCTCAAGATTGGTTTCAGCATGTGAGGGAGGAAACAGAGCTGCTGTAGTGTGTGTTTACACCTGGACAGCCACAGGTCTCATTGAGAATCTCCTTGCCTAGGCTTCCCCTCCTAAAGGCTGGTGCTACAGTTCCCCTGCCATCACCCTTTCCCCCCATTCCCGGCCGAAGGCTCCGAATTCACCTTGTGCTCAGGACTGAAAGTGTGGGAGTTTAGCGCCCTCTGGTGGCGATCCGGAGAGTTACAGCCGGCAGAAGCTAGCGTGACCCTGCAGACTCGTAGTGTCACCTGGGCCAGCTGGCTGCGTGCTCCGGGCAGAGCCGGGATATTCCTTTCCGCCCTGCACTGTAAATATTTATAGCCCAGTCTGGCTTCTATAGTTTCTGTATGCTCACCCCTCCTATTTATTTTATGCCCAGGTAGCCGCTCCCCTTTCTGGAGTGCTGAGGTATGTGTGACTTTGGCTTTAAGATTGATTGGATGGTGTCGGCTTGTTGTTCCCCTTTGAATTCTTTGCCTTACAAAAGTAAATTTAGCTTCTGTAAGAATCTTTTCACAGTTAGTGAAGGCTTTAGCTGCTTGCCCTTGCATGGTCCCTTAGTAAAAGTAACATACCTGTGTCCAAAGACCTTTCAATCCACTTCTCTAAGCACTGAATCTGTTACCCTCAGGTTTGCCCCAGTGTGGTTCCACTCACTGGGTGAAAGAACTGGTGAGAAAGAAGAAACAGCACCTGCATGGCCTCCATTTGGCTCTTTTAGCCACCAAACAGGTGAGAGCTGTTCAGAGCATTGCATAGATGGTGAACACTACAGTGGGAGGAGGTGTTTACCACAATTTGTGGTGTGTAAAGTATGTAAAGGGAGCATGCTGAGCCATTAGCTCCTGGCTCCAGGTGCTTCGGCTGGGTATGGATGAAAACTGATCAACCTCAAGGATCTTGGAGTGTAAAGTTTGTTAAGTGTTTGGTGTAACTGCAGCCAGAAGAGTCAAACAGCCTCATGCTTTGTGAGGAAAAGCAGCCTTACCTCCTCTTCCCATCACATCCACTATGCTACTATTTGGTAGTCTTGTCTTCTTCAACGGCAGCAGGAATATTAATGATGCAGAAGGAAGATGGCACAGCTGAGGCTGGCTCATTGAGGTCAAAGGGATACATTTTCTGACATGTAGAGGCAGGCTGAGAAACAAACTTCTTTGGGGAAGGCAGGTAAACAGAGGGGTTTGGGAGTGTGGGTAGATGGACTGGCAAGTCTGGGACACTGTGGCACCTAGACAGGCTGATCTCGTGGAGTCTGAGTGCTGTACCTTCATGTGGGAAGAGCTTCAAAGAGCGAAGGAGAGTCAGGAGCTTCCCACACAGTTGCTGCAATTACAGTGCTGGCTGAAAACAGAGACCCTTTGTGGCAGGAATACAAACAGCAAAACGCTGGCACTGCTTTCAGAATTTTATAACTTAATGGAACAGAAGGGGAGAAGGGGAATACTCCTGTTTCCATTTTGCAGACAACCATAGCAGTTTGGAGACCTAGGCTTCAATTCACAGACATTTATTTAGGTGCCTGATTTCCATGCAAATCTTGGAGAACTAAGTACTTTGGATGTGAGCATCAATGAACTCACCCAGAAACTCAGAAGAAGAAAGCATGCATTTTCTAGTCCCTATTCTATAATGCCATCACTGTCTAGCAGAGGCAGCCAGACTGCCTCCCTTTGCTAGCTGCCTTCCTGCCAGCACCGTGCTCTCAAGGCTGTGGTAGTGTTGGCAGACCCTACCTAGACTGTGGCTGTAAAAAGGGCTCTCCAGAAACAAGCATTACTTCCTGATCTGACAACTGAGTGACCTGCTGAAGATGAGGCCACAGGGAGTATCTTCTCCCCAGCTTCTTGCTGCTTGCAGACTCAAATCTTCACACTACACAAAAGTCGGTAAAGAATCTTTATCAGAGGAGCTTAAAATCTTGACTTCTACTGTTCTTTGGGTGTTCAGAGCCCTCAGCTGTTTTGTGGCCATGGTCAGGCTCCACCTGACC
Organism: Galbula dea; assembly: GCA_013399015.1. Taxonomy (NCBI): domain Eukaryota; kingdom Metazoa; phylum Chordata; class Aves; order Piciformes; family Galbulidae; genus Galbula; species Galbula dea. The sequence goes on from VWZX01002054.1 coordinate 1,400,997, forward strand.
TTCAGAAGGACAGCAACCAGCAGAAGGACCCCCTCTTCCTCCCTACAACCCCAGGGCTCTTGCCCCTGTGGAGCATGGGGGTTTTCAGCCTATGGCATAATCTGTAGCTTGCCTGTGTTAAAGGCCTGGAAGCTGCCAGAAAAGGCAGTGAGGAGCAGTTCCAGCTTTTGCTGCAAGGGTACACCGTTTTTGTGACAGGCAGTGGGGCAGGAGGGACCTGTGCCAGCTGTACAAGCTGCAAAGGCAAGCCAGGGTAGCACCAGCCTCCGGGCAGCACTGAGCACAGCTGTGGAGACAAACACTGTGCTTTACTTTGGTGCCAGCCTCAGGTCAGTGGCTAAAGGGCTTGTGCCTTTGCCAAGCAATCACACAACCTGTGTAGGAGGTTTTGCCTTCCTGCAGACAGAAGGAAGAAATTTTGTTTTGTTCCCTTCTTAATGTTGGATCTGAGGTGTCACTGTAATATTGCTCCCTTCAGCTACTGCTTGTCTGTGCAGGAGGCTGCTGCTTCATAGCTCATCCAAAACACAGGTAGAACTTCAGCAGTGACCTCGTTTATTTACTTATTTATTGCCATGGCTCAGGTGTCTCTAGCAGCTCTGCCAATCCCAAATATTCAAGTGAAGAGTCACATGCTGAGCTTAAAAAATATCTACTTTATTTGAGGCTTTGTGACTGCCTTTGTCTTTACAGGTATTTCTCTTTGAAAGCCATTTTAGAAACAACTCCAGAAGCTCTGTTTTCTTTTTAAGGAGAGCACCAAGCATGACAAGGCCTTTTGCCCACTTCCATAGCTGGCCATAGGCAGAGCTGTGCTTCACATCTCCTGCCCGAAATGGCTAAACTAACCGTGGCTTTCTTCCTTTCCTCTGAGTATTTGCATCCTCTCCAGGAGGTGGTAGCAGCCTCCTTTAAGCTGTGCAGCTCTCCTGCCTGCTGCTGCAGAATTGCTGCCCTGTGATTCATGTCCCTGGCTGCCCTCGGCCTCACTTCATCTTCTCGCCCTCGCTGCATGCCTGAGCTCTCCCGTGGAGGGAGATCTGCTGCTTGGCTGCAGAGCAGGCACTAAATTCACTGGCCGCATGCAGCGCAGCACCGGGAGGCAGCAGCACAAGATCCTGAGGAAACATGGAATGCTTCACTGCTGGGGATGAGTTACTCTCACAGTTTCACAGCACTGTTGGGGTGGTGGTGTCTGACAGATGAAACAAGTCAGGGATATGCTTCCCAAATAGAAAAATCAAGATCTAAGTCCTTGTCTAGGCAATAGGGCTGGCTGAAGTGCTGACAAGTCACAGACAGGCTGTGCCTTTAAAGGAAAGGGAGGATCAGTCTGCTTTATATTTCCACAAGTCCTCTGCTTTGCTGGTGTAATGACATAGTTTTGTGGCTGTAACTACAATATGCTCTGATATATGGCCTCTGCTCCTTAGCAGCTGAGTGAGTTATTTCCCTGACTTACTCAGTAGAAGGTTGTGCTTACAGTGACAAACATCTTGGGTCTAAGTATGAGCAGTTGAGTGTTATGGCTTTTTCTTTTCTTTTCTTTTAATGTGCAGCCATAGATTCATTATTTGCATTTTTTAAACACTGGTCCTACAACTGAGGAGCTAGTCAGGATGTCAGAGTTTCTGGTTTTCCATATTCTGTATAAATCAAACGAAGGAGCTCTCTGGAAGGAGGCTGTGGTAAGGTGTGGCTCCTTCTCTTCCCCCCGGAAATGGGTGCTAAGGAGGAGGAAATGGCTTCAGGATGCACCAGGGGAGGTTCAGATTGGATATTAGGAAGAATTTCTTCCCCTAGAGAGTGAAGGCATTGCTACAGGCTGCCCCTGGAGGTGGTGGAATCACCATGCCTGGAAGGGTTCATATACCTTGTAGATGTGGTGCTTGGGGCCATGGTTTAGTGGTGAGCATGGTAGTTTTGGGTGGATGGTTGGACCTGATGATCTCAGAGGTGTTTTCCAACCATTATGGTTCTATGAATGTAGGAAAGAGCTCTACTTAAGTCAGCAGATAAGGAAAAACTTCAAAGCCAAGGTAGAAAAATCCCTTGGCTTTCTGTCCTAGCTGTAGCTCCCATAACAGGTATGAGAGGTGGAGCTCTAGGTATGTTCTAAGCCACCTAAAAATGCAGCACTGGGCCAAGAATTTTGACTAGATGTTTTAATGCATATGTTTGAGTATCTGTTTGGTTGTTGCTTACTTCAAAGCTGTAACTGGAACCTGACTTTCATTTATTTATTTTTTTTGTGGTGCTTTACACTGTTGGATCTAGACTTGTGAAACAGGTCCTTTGTTCAAGAACATTCCAAAGCACAAAACTTCTCTCTTCTCCACCAGCTCCCACACAAAGGTCTTCTGTGCCAGCTGCATGACGAGCCTCCTCTGCCCAGGGCAGGTGAAAGGAGACTCCCATAATTCAAGCAGAAGTAGCTAGGGGGTCCCATCTGAAAAGCAACAGACCCTTTGGGGAAGAGGGGAGATGTTCTGTGTTGATCATTATCTAATTAGCTGCATGGCTGCAGTTCTCTAGCGTATTCCTAAATACCATCAGCTGGAGATTGGCTCATGGTCTGGAGCATTCCATGTCTTCTGTAGCTGCATCTAGCTTTGTCACTGCAGTAATGCAAAAGCTTTACCTCTGGCAAGGTCTACATCTAAGAGAACTCTCTTCTCCCTTTTGCAAACTTCCTTGGCCTTTGCTGCCACTTACTGTTTGCTGTTGGGTCTAGGAGCTATTTTGATGCTTTGGTGGTAGGAAGGAGTGTTTACAGAAGATTTACAAGCCTTGCAGTTAACACTGTCTCCCTTCTGGAGCACTTCCCAGTGTCTAAAGGCTAAACTCTTACTCTCAGAACAGTGCTTTATGGGCAAGAGCATAAATTCATGCTATCTTCCTTTCCATGCCCTGCTTGGTGTGCAATGAGAAAGAGACTTCCTGGGACTTTAAACATTTCCAGTTCATTAAGAAGTCTGTTTCTCAGACTTGTTGATAATGAGAGTTTTCTGCTGAAGGGTGAAGCAGCCACAAACCCTTGTATATGACAAAACCCACCAAAGGTAACTCCCAGCCACACTGAGACTGCCCAATGCCACTTTGATTGACAGGTGATGATGGCCCTGAGGAGCCTCACCTGGGACCTCTCTCATCCTGCCCATATACCCAGGAGCTTCAGTTCAGCCCTACCTAGGCAGGGGAGCTGCTGGCTGATACAGTGCTCTGACAGTGAGTAAGCTTCTAGTTTTTTGTTACCTTACTGATTGTAAGAGCTTGGGTGCCAAATGGTGTTTCAGGTTGTAGACCCCCAAGTGGAATGAGATGACCCTCTCTGATCTGAACATGCTGCTGTATCTGAGGTGAGCCCCTTGTGCAGCTGAGGTCTATGATATGTTTGTGCTGGGATGAAGATGGAGGCATAGGTGGTGGAGGAATGCTTTCACCTGTCTGTAGATTCCTATCCTTGCATGTCAGCCTGAACAATAGCAGTTCATGTTCAGAATTACTATTACATTCCTGTCTTTGGAACAGTGAAGTGGCACAAGATCTGCCTCCAACATGTTCCTTCAAAGAACATTAACGTTTCAGTCATGAATCAACAGAAAGCCAAAAGAAACAGTTCTTTGAAGGATGGGTTAGACTGTCTGAGTTGGGTGTGTCAGTGGTTTACTTAAGCATCTGAAGCTACTTACCCAAGCAGCTCATTATTCATTGAGGAGCTCTAGCTGGGTGTCAGCAGGCTCAGAAGAAAGCAGGAGGTACTCTCATGTTTTGTGTGAGGACAGCAGGCTGCTCTTCAGAGGTTTGATCCTGACTCTATAAGTGAGGCAGAGCAGAGCCTTGCTGGGGAGTGTTGTACCACAGTCTAACTGGCATTTCTGCATGCTCTTTGAACCTGCAGAAGTGACCAGGCTACTGCAACAGCTTTGGAGTGAGTTGTTTTGGGACCTAGGCAGAATGAGGGCAGAGTTATTGGTCCTGCTTGTCCACCAGTGCTCTGTCTTGCCAAATACTGGTGAAGCACACTCCAGGGGAGACAAATCCACCAGAAGGAGAACTGCATGCATCCCCTGGACTGAAGCTGTAGAGGTGGTCTTTAACATGCCTGCTGCCAGAACTGGGAGTACTCAAAGGTTTGTGTTACTTCTCCCAGTGCCTTTCTGCTTTTGCTATTTCTCTCAAGGAACTTCATGGTCTCAGGTGACATAGCAGAGATGACACAACCCTTACATTCTTACTTCAGGGCAGGGTTTCACAGCACAAAGCAGAGCTGCACTCCCTACACCATGGCTTGCTGCTGTCTGAGTGGAGGCTTGCTCTTCTCACCAAGATCACAATCCTCCCATGCTCTTCTGTGCTGTGTCTGATGTTCTTCACACCCCTCTGGTAGCCAGATAAATGCAGGTTTATGAAGTTTCAATGAGTTAAATCAGCTTGGGGAAGGAGCTGGTGGTTCTGGAGCTAATGGAAGAGGGACAGGCAAAGCATGTGACTAGTTGAAGGCCAGGAAGGAGCAGAGGCAGGGAAGGCAATAAGAGGATGAGTAGAACCTTCCTCTTTGGGTGGATGTGGGCTGTTACGTGAGGTTTGGTTGCCCTTGTTGCCTCAGGAACAGAAGCTCCTTCCCTGCCTGGCAGGGACAGGCTAATGCCACTTTAATGTGTTAGGTATTACCTGGAAGAGCTTTGACCTCGCTGGCAGCTGACTAACATGATCTAGGTCCTCATATTTGCTGAGAGTCCACCTGAAAAGTGGCCAGCTCTCTCTGAACAAGTGAGAGCAGCTGTGCCACTTGTGTGCTGCTTTGACCCTTGGAATGGGGCAGTCTCTAAACCGTAGATGCACGTGTCTTTCAAGCAAGATACACTTCTCACTTTGCTTTCCAAAGGTAAAGAGGCTAATAAATTTTACAGCTGCTGAGTTTTCAACTTCTTGAAATATAAAGGAGGACAAAGAAGATAATTTCTTTCCTCACAGCCTTAGCATCTAAGAGTCACAGCACTCCAGGATTATCAGTCCATCGAGGCACTTATCATGAAGCTGGTTTTTGGCTTCTTGTTCCTTTGGCTGCTCTTCTCAGAAGGTAAGTTTTGAAAGGCCCTTTGAAAAGTCAAGTTACACAGTATTTAGGAACCTATTTTTAGTGTGTATAACAAGCGTCTTAAAAGCAGGATGAAGAAAATCTGAAAGTGTGACCTGGCATTTAATTCTGGGTATGTTTGATCGTTTTCCACAAAGATACATGCACTGATTTGTGCTGTTCTGGGGATGGACTGCACCTTAGGCAGGCCACAAGGCTTTCTGATGAGAAAATACATCCTTAAATAAATAGGCTAACAGTGAGATTTGTCCTAAAATGGTGCAGAGATCCAAGCAAGGGGCAGAACTTTTCTCTGAATTAGTATCTGTGATCGTCTTCTCAATGACGGAAGACTGCGAATGAGTTAGGCAGCATCCTGGCACTCAGGCAAATGCCTACCTACTTCAGGGTAGGATTTTGTTCTCTATCCTGGGTCTGTGAAGATGCCAGTTCTGTAGGTGCTGTAGGACTAAAAATGCTGCCTATTTTTTTGCCTGGTTGGCTTTATGCTTCAGCTCTCTGGGTGTCAGAAAGTGAAGATAAACAGCAGTAGTGAGTTGCCTTACGAGTGGAGCTGTGAGGATAAGACTCCTCAGAGGCTTTATGAGGTGCTTTAATAAATAACTAACTGTTAGGAGAGTTTGGTTCCTAAAATAAATAGAAGAAATTATTACATTTGAGCTCTTTTATTTAGGGGAAAAAGATGACTGCAGTTCCTAGGAAAATTTGATTCAAGACAAAATGTGGCTTGAGAGCAGCCTGTAAGAGCTATTAGCTGAAGCAGGCTAACAAGGCAGGAAGGAGTAGAATATTTCTCTTAAATTTGGGGAAAACTCTCAGATTTTTGTCCTGGTGATGTCAAGAAAATCAAAAATACAAACTAGAATTATTAAATGGTAAAGTAAGGGAATAATTCTAATATAGTGAACAGCAGGAGTTAAAAAAAAAAAAATCATCCTAGGGAAAACATAAATCCAAAGCAAACTAAGAAAAGTAAAAAGGTTAGAATTTAATCAGCCAAGCAAAAAAGGAATCTGAGGGGAAACAATGAATCATTGTTGAAGGGGAAAAACTAATTAATCCTTTTTCAAATACATCTGAAACAGGGAGTCTGTAGGGCTGGCTGATGTAGAAAAGAAAGCTGAAGCCAAATAGAAACACTAAATTAATTTCTATTTTTCTTTGATGTCCTCTGCACAAGAGCTTAAAAAAAGCCTTGCCTCTCAACATGGGGGTCAGGCAGATAAATGGTCACATCCTTCAACAAACTGATAACAAACAAAACAGAACTGCCAGGATCAGATGATATCAACCCCAGAGAGGGAGACAAGCAGAAATATGGACATGTCCATTGCTTTAAGTGTGGTGCAGACTCTTCCTTGAATCAGTGTTGATGTCAGCAATGGAATGTGTCCAATGTGAAACCAGCTTTTATAATGGGCTCCATTTTAGGAGCATCTGGGGAACTGTTATACAAAAGCAGTAAGGTTGTGTTCTGCTCCAGGTAAATTGGTATAAAGAACAGTGGGAACTGGTTCAGGGTAAATATCACATAACAGTGGAGCTTCCCTGTGGAACTGGTGGAGAAAATCCATGACAATGGGGAGAGCCCATGGGTTGGTTATTCACCTGGAGGGCATTTGGATTTCCACAACTCTTGAGCAAGAGCTCCTAAGGAGCCTAACTGTCACAGCTTAAGGGCAAGGAAACCTTTGTTGGCCCCTGGCTAAGAGCTGGCAACTGAAGAATCAGACTGCAAATTTTCAAACTGTGAGGAGAGGGAAAATTGAACTTGCAGGGGCTCACTTTGATCTGCTCTGCGATATTCCAAGTATCTGGAAGTGATCTGGATAAGGGAGTGAACTAGCTTGCTGATGTGAAACTATGCAAGATGCTTAGAATGAAAACTTTAATATATATGAAGAAAACTTATTCCAGTGATGTGTATGTCACGGTGAACTCTAAATTAGATATTTTTTGGTCACAGAACACTGCTGTCTGAAGACATCAGCTCAGTGTTAACAAGAGTCAGAGAGAAGCAATTTCAGGACTCAAGGAGAGAGCAGCATAGAAAACACATTCCTGCTGCTGTGTGTAGGTCCAGAGTTCACCCACATCTTGACAGTTGTCTAGGCTCTTCATCTCAAAAGAGATGTGGAAAAACCTAGAGGGAGAATAAAGGGCAAGAGTGCTCAGAATTATGAAACAACTTCCAGGTGAGATTAAGCAGACTGGAAGAAGGGTGGGCAGGCAAGCAATGAAGATACAGACATGCAAAATAGGACATTTTGTGGGAACAGGAGTGACTGCTCTTTACAGCAAGGAAACAAATCAAGTTATTAAGGAAGGAGTACTTATTTTTAAGCATGTAATTAAATGATGAGGCACCTTTGCCACAGGACTTGAGGTGAAGGAGAAAATGTGAAAGTTAAAAAAACAAATAGGCAAGTTCATGGAAGAAAGGTCTTGGAGGAACAATAAATAATTGCACAGGTAGGTGGGAGGATAGAACATGGAAGTGTTTTCCTTATTCTTTCCCCAAACATCTGCATTTGGATGTTGTCAGAGTCAGAATCCCAGATTAAATGGGCTTCAGTCTGGCACAGTACAGCCATGGTGGTCAAGGGGAGCAGTAGTGGCTTTCTGCCACCGTGCTGACCTCTGTGTGCACTGATACCCATGTCCACAAAGGCTGCCCAGAGCCTCCTGCTCTTGCCAGGCACATCACCTCCTTGGTGTGAGCACTGCTGGCTGCCCTATGCCCAAGGGTATCTCACCTACTGGGCTGAGCTGGCCCTGCTTTCACTTTGTCTTCAACATGGGCAGAAAGATGTGCAAAGGGAAGTGCAGAGCAAGACTAAATATTCCCAAACTAGCCCCTCTGTGTTGAAGGGCAATTATTCTAAGTACAGCAAGACCTGGTATGGAACTTACTGGATGCTGATGGCTTCAGTGTGGCAAGCAGGGACAGCTGTGAGCACACATGGAAGTTCAGCTGAGGATCCAAGTTTAGACTTTGTAGCTACCTCTTGTGGACATTTTAGGATGAACCAAAATCTGTGTGTATGTATCCAATTGTATACTCAAGGAAAGAATGTAACTGAAATAGCTGCAGGCTTGACTTCTAGCTCCACAAGCTATTTTATCTGTCAACACTCTCTACAAAGAGGAGAAATTGCAGCTGTTCCTGTGTCCCTGTGGCAAACTCTCCCAGTGTGACATTGCTCTCTGACTGTGGAAGAGGTAAATTAATGTGATTTGCTCCTTTCTCTGGAGTTCCACCTTGCACATGTTCCAATTACTCTACATCTGGGTGGAATGAAACTACAGCAATATATTAAATGTGCTGAAGAGAAAAACAGATGGAAAAGGCCTGTGGAAAATGAGGTTGGTTGAGGAGATCCACAAGCAGTCCATCACCTCTGTGTGTGACTTCATTGTATTCCACTAATTTCAACAGATCTGCTTCTAACTAAGAGCTCCTTCTAGTATAGCAAACCCCAAGTAAATATACTTGGTTGTTGAGAAGAGGCTCACTTTTGGAAAGAAGAGTAGAGGAGAAAGGTTGCTCTTTTCAGGATTCTTTTTCTTTTAGGTATATTAGCTAGTCTGAAGTTCTTTTCTAAAGTAAAAAAAAATAGCACAATTAATTCTTTTATTGTTTTTAAGGTAATGGAGATCATCTGAAAGAACAACAGAAACTGAAGGTAAAGTATGAGTACACCTTTATCTTTTTCCTTTCTTTACAATACCTATCACCACATCTCTGGTTATTGCTTCCTCTGAGGAAGGCAGAAAAAGGAAAAAAAAAATAGAGCTTGGTGCCCTAAACTGTTTGATTCAGCAAAGAATAAATGCAAAGCAAATGACTCAGCAGTGTAACATTGCAGTTGCAAGATTACAGCCCCTAATCAGGAAGTAAAGGTTTCTGTGAGCAGCATTTGGCATTAGGTTGCATATCCTGTACCTAGATTGACTGTGGTTAGCACTTGTTCCTAGAAGCTCTGTTGCTCTTCCAGAAAGACAAGATTCAGCTCTTCCTTGGGCTATAATGGTGCAAAGAGTGTGCAGCATTGAAGTCCTCCAGCTGGAGATCAGGGGGTGCATGGGGACTGTAGTGGCTCTGTCAGAATACAGACTTCATCTTTAGCTGTGGTCAGCTAGCCAAGCATGGTCACAGGAATGAGGGAAGCCCTAGCCAGGTCATGCCCTGGGGGAGGATGTCCCTCTTCTCTCTTGAAAGTACTAGATGTTGGGCCATATGTGCAGCCAGGATGTAGGAGGCACTAAATGTTCCTAGAGGGACTAGTTGACTTTCATGCTGAGTGAATAACATCACTCACAGCCTTGCCTCAAAACCAACATTTTTCCTCCTTTGTGGTGCTTTCTAGGCTTACCTGGGAATTTTGCCAGTTGCCAAGGAACTGAAACTAGTTCATTCTGCTGTTCCTGTTGCATATTGGAAATGTACCTTCTTGGTGTGTCCATTGGGTGCCTCTCAGCCCATGAGGATACATGCAGTAGCTGTCCTTATGACCCCTTCCAGATTAAGCCCTCGGTGTTTGCAGCAATGGATGTAACAGTTGTGTTCAGCACATTTGGTTGTTTGCTTGGCCCCAGTGCTGTGGAATTCAGTGAGAAAACTGAGCAAAAATGATGTCAAGTGTTGGAAGAGTGGATTTGAACTGCAGCTGTCCAGATCTATGTTCCCATCTATTTCCAGCAGAGCTATATTCTTTTAAATTGCCATGTCATGAGTTAAGAGCTTGGTGCTGTGTGAGAATGGAGCCCACAGGACCTCTTCTTCCACAGATTTCCGTGGTAGATCTAAGCAATCAACCATGTTTCTTTGTTTATGTGAAAGGTTCTAAGAAGCTTCCAGTTTCCATGTGAGCAGGCAGCCCTCCCTGAGACCACTTCATCTTCAGGTCTGTGTTTGATATTATCCTTGGAGAGGCTTGCCCTCCCAAAAATATCTGAGAATGGGCTGGGGTGAGGGGGGGAATCAGCTGTTTGAGGGGATGCATATGTGTGGGCTGTGGCTGAAGGGGAGGTGGGGTCTACAGACTCCTTAGGTTTTTCTTTTATTCATAAGTACTTTTCTACCTTTAGTTTCTTTCAGCTGCTGAGGATGCTGCTGTTGCTTAAGTGATTCATAGCAGTGGTTTGTGATCTCTGCTGTCTTGATGGCTGAGTGTTTCAGTGCATCTAAGCACCCAAAATATTTATTGAACACTCAAGTAAAGTTTCTTATCCTCTCTGACTGATTTTTAAGCTGCCAGTCAAAACAATCGGTGTCAACTTCTTACCTTTCTATGGGACTTGTTATCTTTTACTCTACTGGGGCATGTAATTTTCTTGTAAGGTTACTGCTCTGTTTTAACCAGAAGTCTTTCACTTCTCTGCAGTTCATGCTCTGAGGCCAGCTGACATTAAAATGGTCACAGCAATAGGAAGTTTGCAAAGAGTAAGTACAAGTGGGGAGTTTGCTGAGTGTGACCCACTTCCTGCCTTGTGATGGTGAAGTGAGCTGATGATGTATTTGGGGTCATAATTAAGGCACTCAGGACTCAAATCTTCCCACAAACATCAAAGGCTTCTGGTGAAAAATGACTGGCAATACCTGTTCAGTGTTCCAGTATACCCCAAAATAGTCTAAAAATAGGCAGCTTACCTCATGCAGAAGGAAATGTGACACAGTGCATGGGTTTCCCGAACAGTGAGTGTAACAGATTGAGTAACTGGAAGAAGAAGCTGGGAAAACTCAAACTGGAAAGCAGTACAGTTGTGATGATGATCACTTGGAACAACTTGTCAGGAAATGCAGCAGATTCTTCCATCTTCTTGAAGTGTTTTCTGTGGAGACTGGCTTCCTATTAAGAAGGCAGAAGCTCTGGAAGATACACACACTTCTGATGGATGGTATTCATCAAGACACCTTGCTTTTCCATGGGATGACAGCTTTCCATTGGTGCCTCCATCTCTGGAAGAGAACAATCATCCTCAATGCTGAGGTGTTTCACCTGCATCAGGTGCTTGGCCTTCTAGAGCAAGCCTGTTTTGGGCTAATGTCTTTGCTGCTTGTGGGATGGTGCCATGGAAAAACACATCCCTGAACTTCTTTTGAGGAACATCTACTTTCCCAAAGCACACATCTCTCTCACTGTCTTCTCCTCAGACTTCCTGAAATCAGGGAAGTTCCTCTGTTTATGTTAAGGGTTTTTAACAGACAGCATACTCTGAGTGCCATCCATGGTCAGTATCTAAATGACTTCAGATCATGTCCCTTGTTCAACAGAAGGTCCAGATATATGCAGAGCTAGTTTACCTTGTGCTTAATGATGTTGTTTCCTTGTTCACAGACACCAGGATCTGCTGTACATCCTGACGACTTGCTCCAAAGGTAACAATGAATTGTCAGCATTAATAAGTGTGATGATAATAACTTGTATGGTATCAAGGTGTAGGATTTAGGCCCAAACAATTCTTACTCTGGTTTTCTAGAGAGAAGGAGAAAGTATACATACAATATAAACTCCTTCCTAATCCTTAGCAAACAGAAAATGTCTGTGCTTATGCAAGATACAGAACTACCTTAGGGTTCCAATAGCTTTAAGAATCATTGCTACTGATGAATCCTAGGTATTAAATACCCTCAGCCACTAGTTAGAAACCAGAAAGCAGGGATTGATCAAAGCCAAGAAAGATACCCTGTCCTTTGCTTGAGAGGTTATCAGTGCATCAGGGCAAGCCTTATCTCATTTTCTTCTTTCATGCTCCCTTAGCAGATGTAAATCAAGAAGCTGACCTGTGGCTAAACCTTGCGGATGCAAGTCTGTGTAGCTCTTTCAAGTCACAGCATTCCAGATGAGGCTTTGGCCCTGCACAGGCAAACTTTAAAACACTATTTATTTTTTTTTTAAATGTTTGCACAAACATCTGTGCCCATTTTTATGTGGGTGCACACAGAGAGGCCCCTGCATTACTCGTATGCATGTGTAAGCACAATCACTGCAACATACAGAGTGTACAAAGACATTAAAAGCTGAGAGCTAGGACTTTGTTCTTACTCAGCAGCAGCTGATGACAGGACAGTTTTGGGGAATGAAAGGCTGTGTTCCTTTCAGCAGCTGCCATGAACACACCCTCTGAGCTGTAGCATAGCTGTATAAGAGATTGAGGTTGTGCTGCAATATAATTTTGCTGTAAGAAATGGGATAACAACTTCCTGTCTTCTCCTCCCTTTCTATAGCACAGGAAAGGATCTCCTTGAAGCAAGCATGGAAACTCTAGCAGGTGCTTCTTGCTGTCACCCTGGACCTCGGGAGAATGGGGGGAATGGCTCACTGCAGGAGCTCGAGGGCTTTGCTGGGCTGCAGAGCAGGTGCCCCACGAGCACACTGCAGGGGTGTAAGGGAAGCCTGAGGGATGGGACACTTGGGGACATGAGTACAGCCAGGGTGAGTTATCTGTTCTGACTTTAAAGAGACTGTCTGAGTAGAAAAACAGTGGTGAAGGGGAGTTGCAGGCTGCTGCAAGAGCCTTACATACCCGACAGGTATTTTGGAGCTGCTACTTGCTTGAATGGTACTGCAAGTATAACCTTCAGGTCCACTGAAATGCTGAGCTGAGCAGTGAATAGCTCCAGGGTCCTTCCCTCCAAATCTTCCGAGATCTTAGCCACCTTCATTTCCTTCTGAAAAGGGCTTTAAAACCTGGCAACTCCTCAGTGCTTCAGGAGCCTGTCTTTGGGCAGCCCTTCCCAGCAGCTTCATTTCTACAGCTGCCTGTGTTTAAATCTACCTTCCACTACTTGTGGCTGACGTGAGAGATGGGGGTGGATGTTTCTGTCCTGAGTCTGGAAGCAAACTCAAGACATACAACCTCCACCTCAGAAGGTGAGGAGCAAAAGCAGCAAGAAGAGCTGCAGGGGGCTCAGGTGTACCTCTCATGCCTGCCAAGAGATCCTCAGACATTTCCTTTTCTGGCTGTTTTTGTTCTGCTGCGTTCCTAGTGAAACAGCAGAGTAGCAGTCCCTTGTGTGCAGAGCTCTCCTAACCTGTCTGTGTCATTCAGCTCTCATTAGCAGTTTCAGTCCCTCCGTCCTCCACCAGCCTCCTCTGCCTGGCACACGGGGAGAAACAGCAGGCAGTCAAGCCATGTAAGTCTGGGGGGGGGTTTGGGTGGGCTGTTGATTTGCAGCTGGCAAGGTGGAGGATGGAAGCCTTTGATGCTGGAGCACTTTGCTGGGTGCAGAATGGATTCAGTACTGGCAGAAACTGCACAGACACGACAGGGACAGACCCTCCCCCTGTGATTCAGTTGTCACCTCTCAGAAGCAGGAGGGAAAATGCCCACTGTGTGCTTTGGGGTCTGGATCACCTGACTTAACATCATGTCTCCCTTTTTATAGCTACAAAACAAATTTGTTTCCCCAAATAGAATTAGAGCTGTGCCTACCCAGCTGTGTCTGCTGTCTTCATCTAAGTGTACGTGTCCGAAAGTGAGATGCCTGAATAAGAGCTAAACACCTCAGGCTCTCTGTGTATCACAGATGAGAGTCTAATCCTAATGTGTTTAGGAGAGAAAAGATTACTCCCACCTGAAGTCACAAATGTTGTTTGATTTAATGGTAAAAATCAGCCAAAAAATTACCCTTGCTGATCCCTTCATGCTCTCTTCTCTTTTCCTTTCTGCTTTTCAGGGACCTCCTGTATCAAGCTGAAGAAACTGTGAAGCTCATGAAAGAGAATAAGGTTTGTTCAAGGCACAGGACAATTCAGAGAGCTTGGTGTTGAAGCAAAAGAACAAAGGGAGAAACATGATTAAATATTTTAAACAGCACCCAAAATTCTCTGCAAAATAAGAAATGTTGTTTCTGTAGGTTAATGGATGTTTGTTTTCTGTTGGTTAAGGATGTGAGACCTCTGCTAGCTACACTTGGTAACTGTGCCTGTGTTTCTGAGAAGCCAGCTCAGAATCATAATTCTCAGTATTTGTCTCTTTGGTTTCCCGTTGGTCTTTTAAGGGTGATATTTGCCAACAGGAGAGTAAAGGCCTAGATAGCTAGATGTCAGTGGTTGACACTGGTGAGAGTTTATCACTCATGGCTGAGTGCTTTGTAAATCCCAACCTGGATCTTTCCACGTTCATTTTTCTTTCATTCTTAAGCCTGAAGCATGTTATTTTGTAAAATAATCTTTACATAATGGGAGAATGTAACTTCCAAGGTGATTCTGCTGTTGCCAATTTGCTTTGCAGGCATGCATTCATATCAGAATGTCTGTGTGTGGATGCAGCACACATTGCTGTGGCAGCAAGAGCTGCCTGATAAACACAGCACAGCAGAGCAGGGCTCTAGCTCTCAGATATTTGCTCCAGTCTTTATCCCCCTAGTGAGACCCAATCTCAGCAGTTCAGGGACATTAACCCTGCCAGCAAACTGCAACAGTGGTGGAAATAAGCATCATCAGGCTCTATGCTAAGGTGTTCATGCCCATGTTCTCCAATGGGCTCTCCAAAGGCAGCAGCAATTTCTAGCTCTGTCCTGAGCTTTTTTCCAGGTGTGCGTTCAACTTTAACTGCAGCATTTTCTGCCCAAACACCCATTTGCTGTCTGCCCTAGGGAAAAGCAGGATAGAAGTGATCAGGATGGCCAGGGCTGGGCCATGGACTACTGCTTACTGCTTGGTTTTGTTGATTTAAAGCCATAGCAAACCTTGTGTGAGAGAGGAAAACAGCAAATAGGTGTTTTATTGTCCTATTCCTTCAACTATTTTTTTCCCCTCCCAGATGATGGACTTCATGAATGACTGGAAACTTATCACAGTTTTTTTTAGTGCTGAAAACTCATGTTCTGCCTGTGCCTCCACACAACTGGTAAGCTTTCCATGGGGTGGTTTAGCATTAAGGTAGGTTAATTCACTTTCTCAGACTCTGCTCTCTGCCACAGTGAACCAAAGGAGTAGCTAGTTCTGGGATGTTGGAAGGACTCTATCCAGAGATGTAAGCTCCTGGCATATCATATGTTCTCTGCATTTATAAACATCTGTACTAAATTTGTGATCCCTAGTATGAGATGCCTTAGTAGAACAGATCTTTTCCAATTTTAAGTCTAGAGATACTTTTCTCCTCCATCCCTGTCTTTTTTTATATGTTGTATAATTGTAGTGAAATTACAGGGCCAGTTGCATGGTTTTTTTCTTGATGCTGGCTAAGCTGAATCCAGAATATAATGGTTATTGATAACACTTCAGCACACAGCTCAATACACAGGGTTTGGAATTTTTTAGCACATTGATAACTTTGATTTTTCTGCTAGCTTTGATGGCTTATCTCATCTCCTTTGCAGAAGAGCTGCATATTGGACAACCTGGAAAAGCTTGAAGCTGTCTTGGATTTTTTGTATAAAAAGGTAACATTTAGTCACCAGCCTTGAATTATCCTTTGCTGGATTTTTTTGGTCTCCCTTGCTGGACTAGTGACTTAAAACACTAATCTCATTGACTCCAGCCCACTGGCTCCACTCAGTTTTACTCATGTTTTTACAATTCTGAGGCATGCAAACTGAAAAGACAGACAGGTAGCTGCTTTGCTCTGCAACACAAGCTGAGGTACCACTCAATCCTCTGTTCTTTTAGAGTGATTTCTATACAGAATGAAGCACACTTGCTTAGGTCTGAAAGTCATTCATGTTTAACAGAGCTGTTTGTGAAAATAACTGACACCTAATTCATGGATGTCTGAAGCTCTCTAGGCAGTGCACAGACAGCTGACTGCCTGATGATGACTTACACAGATCAGGAAGAACTAAAAAGAAGGATAATAGATCTCTTCCTATTATGTGTTCATTTCAAGATCTCAGCATTTCTAAAGGCTTTCTAGATGGCTGAGCTAAGAATAATCTGCTTATCTAGGATGGCTTCCAGGAAATGCTCTGCACTGTGTATTACTCTACTCATGAGTAGCAGACTAGATGCAGCTATATCCCTACTAAAGCAGGCTATCAACTGTTTCTCTGAAGCATTAGAAATAGTATTTCAGAATTCCAACAATTCTGTTTTGCTGGATGGAGGTCTGAAGAGTATTGTAAACCTGCTGCACTCAGACTGCACCAGGCCACAGCCACTTGTTTTTCTCAGGATGACTCCCCCAAGTGCTGTGTGTGGATGAAGTTCCACCCACCTCTTCACTTAGATTCTCTCCACTTTTGTTTCCAGAATCTGTTTATGTGCACTTGGAAAAGTAAAATATCATGATGTAACTGGAAAGCTGCTTTCTGCCTGGGGGAGAGGTGAGGCAGGAAGGAGGCACCAGTGCTTGTGCTGGTGGACAGGACATTTCATCCCTAGCTTGGCATTAGCATGTTGCCACTAAAGTGGTAGAACCTTCTGGTTATGTACAATGAATTATTGGGTCTTGGTCAAGAAGTCATGGCCACAAGGACTTCCTGAATGATGACCAGCTCTGTTAGAGATGGCAGGAGTAGGGTTCAGGATGGAAGTGGTAAAGACTTAGTTCTTAGGGACTTGGTTTAGTCTTAGGGATATGGTTTTAGACGATGGGGATAGGTTGCTGGTTGGACTTGATGATCTTGGAAGTCTCTTCCAACCTTGATAATTCTGTGATCATTGATTTCCTGCAGGTAGACTCTCAGGCTAAGGTAACAGAGGTGGAAGGTACAGACATAATTTACCATTATCTCTACTTGCTGAGCTTTAATTGCAAATACAACACAATTAATTTTTGCTTTACTACTGCAGGTTCCCAAGGCCTTTGTGAATCTAGTGGATTCCACTGAGCTCACATCTTCCTCCCTTGCATGCCAAGGTTACAGTAATGTCAGGTAACAGAGGTTTCCTTGCATTCTTGACACTGTCTCCTGCCAGTGCTCAGACACGTGGCTATGTACAAGTATTGGCTTTAGAACAGTTTTTCTGCCCTTAATACAGAGATGTGTGAAAGATTTTCAGGTCTCCCATTTGTTTCTGATAAACCCTTTCTGCAAGGCAAGTTTTTTACCAGGAAATGCAGGTGCTTTTAATCTCCTGCCAAGCTGGAGAGTATATCTTTAAATACTGTGTTAGGATAGGGGGGAAAGAGGAAGGCAGAATGCTGTACAGGCACTCCCCAGCATCAGCCAAAGCACTAGTGTGTTATCAACATCTTAGCCCCAAATCCCAAACACAGCAGCACATGGGCTGCTCTGAAGTAAGTGAACTCCGTCCTAGCCAGACCCAACACTGTGATTATGGTCCCAAGACTGCAGTGTACCTGCTCCCAGCTCTTCAGTGCTACCTCTGCCCTGCAACTCTTCAGTCAAAAACTCTGAAGGCTCTTTAAAAGCTTCAGTTTCTAGGTACTGTGTTCACAAAAGGAATACCTGGTCTTAGAGCACATTATTAGGCTATGTGAAAGCTACAACTCAGGCTCAGGGTGGGGTGGGATGGAGAACATCCAATTTGTCAGTGCTTTCTGGTAACTGCATGCCTAGGTGCTTTCTTCTCCGCTTCTCAGTGCCTTGTAAGGAAGGTGTGAGTAACTCCTGCCTAGTTCAGTTGGGAGGAGTGCACTATGGACAATTGTGATGGAGCAGTTTACAGCTGATGAGAGTATACTCTATCTTGCTCCACAGTACTGCATTTTTTGCCTGTGGCATAAGACACCATATGTACTAATATAGTCATCCTGAAGTGTTTCACGAGTTTTGGATGTAGACAACCCAGGAGACATGCCATCAGGCAAGGGAAGGGGCTGGCTGCTGCATAACTGCATGCTTAACAACAAACAGAAGCAGAGGAGAAGCTTTTCTTGTGCAAAGCAACTGCATTGAGCACTCTAGCTTATTTCTCCTGCTCAGGCCATCAGAGGAAAAATGTGAGAGGGGTAGATAAGAGATGAAAAAAGTGGATTTAGGATTATAGCCCTTGTCATATGTTGAAAGTCTTAAAAAATCCAATTAAATAGATCTATTTTTTTCCCCCCATCCTTTTTAACTGAAGGTAATTTGCTTTCTCATTGTCAGCATGCTCTGGTACCTGTGTTTATCTGGCTGAACAGTTTCACACTTTTGCAGGCCTTGTAGTTTACTGTTTGGTGAATCCCTAGGTTCATATCAGCCTCAGGGCCAGACCATCTTCTACCTAACGGCCTTGGTGCTCTTCAGTTGAGTGTATCTTTGCTGGAACCAGACTACTCTTAGTCTGTTCCTGCCAACAGCCTTTGGGAGGTCTGAGTTTTCCAGCTAGCTGCAGAAATATGCAGTATGCACACCTCACCTTGCAGGTCAGAAATTTGGCTGAGATTGATTAGATGCCTTACAGTGCCTGGCCTTCCTTTAGCATGTATAAGCTTGTGCAGCAACAAGCTTCCATCCACATTTCTAGATCCAGATTTTGTTGCCAAATGCTAAGGCAAAGGTTCCTGTGGGAGTATTTGGAGTGTGTTCATTTTTCCAGTGTGACTATAGAGAGGGAAATATTTAAAACTAGTGCAGCCTCTATTTTAAGCTTGAGCATGCTGCTAGCTTGTGAGACCCTGTGCTTATCCAAGTCTGGTGTGTTTTCCATCTGAGCAGGCTTTCAAACCAAGAAGCAATCCGAAGCTCTAGGCAGGGAATTAGATATCACTGTTTATATCAAACCATCAGGATGTTCCACATAACTTTCTTGATGTATGCAACAATTTAATGTTCACCATATGCTTGTCAGTGGCTTAGAAGGGTTAATGCTAGCTGTCTGGTTTATGAGAAGTTCACAATGTCTCTGTTTTCCATTCTTTTCTGCAGCAACCCAGGCAGGAATCAGTGCAGTTGCATTGGTGAATACTCCACACTAGATGATAACATATTGAGGTCATTCTATCAGGTATGGCATCTTCTGTGTTGTGTGACTCCTGTGTTGTTAGGCACATCTATTCATTTCCTAGATGGGACTGAAGGGAGTTAGAGGAGGAATAGCAGTGAGGAAACTGAATAACAGCCTTTAATGACCTACCCACAGCAATCCTGACCCCATTTATTACATCAGGAACATTGGAGATAAGCTCTCTCTATACCTGAGAGGTCTTGGCATCTCTTGAAGTTTCTAATGACCATTATAGACAGCTTTTGGCAGTCCAGGATTTATCATATCCCATCAGAGGAATGATCCATCTCACCCAGCAACCTGTCACATGATTTAGAAGGAGGAAACTTTTAAAGACAGTTCTGCTGTTCACACCAGAAGACTGTGCTGCCATTCAGCAAGACCTGGACAGGTGGAGAGTTGGGTGGAGAGGAAACTCCTGAAGTTCAAGAAGGGCAAGAGTAGAGTCCTGCACTTGCGGAGAGATAACCACAGGCATCAGTGCAGGCTAGGGGTTGACCTGCTGGAAAGCAGCTCCACAGAGAAGGACCTGCTTTGGTGCTTTGGCAGGAGGATTGAACTAGGTGAACCCCAGGGGTCCCTTTCAACCCCTACCACTCTGTGTAATTCCTTCTGGCAATGTCAGGAAAGCAGTAAGCAGAGCACTTCTCTGCTTTGTTCAGCTTGCTGCTCTTTTGATCTTTCTCACAGCTACAAGGAGTTTCCAGTTGTGTAAGATGATTTCATGAAATTACTGCCTTTATTCTGGATTACAGAATATTATTATTGTGCTTTATTAGGGATGAGGATAATCTTAGTTCACTCTAAGACCTGACAAACTGTGCATCTATTACCCTCTCTACCTGATGATCCTCATCTGATTAAATAATTATCTATTTAGGATGCTTGGGAAAAACTGCTGGACTCTGAGAGGTTTGATCAAAAGGATGACTTCACTGTTGTTCTTCAGCCTTCTCTCCAAGGCAGAAACCTGCTGCTCAGACCAGTGAGTAAACTTCAGTTGCTTCATTCTTTATGGACTGTATCTGCTGAGATTGAGTGCAGTATTCAGAGGACTCTTTCCTGTGTGTAATACCAGAAGACAAGGGCAGTCAGATACATGCAGAACAGACCTCAGGATCAGACACAGAGGTCCTGAGACTGGAGATTGCTTCAAATGGCATGAGAGATCCTGTGTTTTCTAAATGCAATGTTCCTGGAGAAATCAAGTCATGGCTCCTCTGTGACTTAGGCTCTTCTGGCCTTAAATGCCATCTTATGGCATAGGTGGGCTCTTTATTCCTTCTGATTTGTGTTACACCTGCAGGCCACCATCTCTAATCTCCCAAACTCTTCCAAGAGTTGCTTTCATTTAAAAACAAGCATGATCTCTTTGGACAAATCCTGCATGTTTCCACCTCTGAATGCATGTAAGCATTAGCTAAAGGAAGTCTTGCTGATTCCAGAATTTCCTGTGATCCCCTCTGTGTCTCCCTGATCTGCTGTATGTCACTGTTGTGGTCTTGCTTCCTTGTTGCTCTCATCTTTCCATACTCTTAAGTGTTTCTCATGCTCAAAACACTTCTCCTTTCAGGGCAGGGATGTTTTCCTTACCACATCAAAGACACAAGTGGAAACTCTGGAAGAAGATTCTGCTTCCATAGCTGTGGGCCTCTGGAACAACATGGTGAGCAGTAACACAAGCACTGTTGCTTACTAGACTTAGTATGGATGCCTGGTAGCAACCCCAGACTACTGAGGCTTTGAGTAGCAAGGAGGCAGGGGAAGGAACATCCCATGACTGCTATCCTCAGCTGTAGAAGGAAACTGCTTTTTAATGATGCTAAATGCCATACACTCCCAAAACAAATCTCTTGCTGTCATGTGGCTGCTCCTTACTACCAAGAGCTTTTTAGAAAGGGTTCCACAGTAACCCTTTGGGAAGCCTCTGAGAGTAAGTGAGCTGTCAGACCCTTTCTTTGCTAGTTTTACCTCTGTAACAGCATAGTACAGTGAAAACTGAGGCTCATCCTAACCTGAGATTATAGCAGTTACTCTCTGTTATCTTTTAGTTACAGTTAGTAGGACTTCAGTTAGTTGGCAGGAGCCAAAGAGTTAAACACTGATCAGCTATTGAAGCTGTAACCTTGGAACAGCCATGCTGTATGTCCTTATCTGCTTTGCTGTTATCTCTGATGGTGTCAAAGTTCCTGTCTCAGCTCTTCTATCATAAAATGTGTCTTGATAAGAGATAAGCCCCTATAGGCTATCAGTTTCACTAGTCAAATGAGCAAAGCAAACACCAAGTCAGAGGCTTGGAGCCTGAAATAAACATTCTGTTTCTGGCAGTTCTCTGTGAATGAGCTACTTTAACTGCCCGTGTCTCAATGTCCCTGTCACTTGTGGAGATACTTACCTGTAAGATGCCAGGAAGCAACTGACATCCTCCTCAGAAACTAACCATCACAAATATTGAAGCTACTTGAGAGCAAGCTGCACAAAGTGTGAACACCCAGTCTGCTGTGGAAAGTGGCCCTTTACAGCTGCTCAGCACAGCTCTTTTTTCCTAGAAACAAATATTTGACATGAAATGCTGAATGTGTTTTCAGCTAGTGTAGAAAAGGGATGTTTCTGACTGGAGAGGGTCCACAGTGCCACTGGTTTGTCAGCTCCTTCTGCGCCTCTCCAGGAGGAAGGGTTTGAGGACAGCTGAACCAGATACGTCAGATTCTGAGATCCATCTAACTGTGCCAACAGATCACCCTGAACTAAAATGTCTTTTAATACTTCTCAGGGGGAAGCTGACCTCCAGATTTGAGTAATGTCCTTTTCTTTTCTCACACTCTGCAGTTAACAGAGTTCATGTCCCTCTGATAGATTTCATTTTCACTTTTGTTCCCCAAGTCTAGACTTTAGCTCTTTTCTTGATTTGATTTTTAGTATGTTTTTCCTATGGCTTCTCCCTTTCTAGCTTCTGAGATTTCAGACTATCCAGAATCCAACACCAGTCATCTTGAATATTCTTTACAAGGAGTTGTGATGATGTCACCCCCAGTCTGAAATGGGTAGATCATCTCCTCCAAATCTGGGTTCTGAAGAAGAGGAGAGGGACAGGATTTCTCTTCCGAAGTTTAATGACTCATGCAGACATCCTCACTCCAACTCAGCAATGATTTCTCTCTCCTGATGCCTGGCTTGCAACAAATTCCTTCTGTCCCTTCAGAGGATGTATT
The DNA here is from genome assembly GCA_013399015.1 of Galbula dea. NCBI lineage: Eukaryota > Metazoa > Chordata > Aves > Piciformes > Galbulidae > Galbula > Galbula dea. The sequence continues at coordinate 1,423,154 of VWZX01002054.1, forward strand.
TTTCTTTATACCCTCTGCCAGCAAAGAGCTTTCCTCTTCACTCTGCTTCATTTTTCTCTCCCCAACCCTTCTCTGCACAGACTTCATTTGGTCTCCTGAGCTCAGTCCTTCAGCTTCCCACCATTTAGTGTGCTACTCTGTTCTTGTCACTTTAACTGCTAGGAGCATCTTGTAGGAACAGCAGAGGTCAAAAATGATTAGCAAAATCAAGTGGTAGTTTTATGGATGTTTGCATTAGTGAGCATGATGAGGAGCCACCAGAACCAGAGAATTGTCATAAAAGAGACAAATTGATCTGGAGGAAGAGGAAAATGTGCCAGAACCTCATCTTGCTACTGGCTTGAAGGGAGACTACAGGGATGATAGCACTCCCTTCACAAGTCCTGTTTTTCTGCCTTTTGATTTAGTTGAATTTTCTTGGTAAAGCTCACATTCATCAGAAAGGCACCTATGGGTAGAGTATTTGTCTGCCTGTGGTGGTAGGATGATCTGCCATGATGATAGGAAAGATTCTTTCTGTGTCCAAAGCACACTGCTAAATGTCTCTCTAGTTCTGGGAAGTCCAGCTCATGTTTTGTGCTGACTGCATTAAAAATAAGCCAAACCAATCCACAAGGCAGTATTGGGAACTGATAGGAAATCAAGATCATGCCTTGCTGAGCAACAAACCCAGCAGAATGAGGAAGTGCCCAAGAGCTGCATTCAGACAATTTCCCTCCTGCTGCCTGCCAGGCTGCCCTTACCTCCTTGGAGGCTTAGTGCCAGCCTCTTTATTGGGATGATTACCTGCTTACTGGCCAAAGGGCAAAACCTTGTCAATCTAGTGACAGTTGGCAATAAGGCTGCACTTCAATCTGCCTGAGAAGAAGCTGAGATACTAGGTGCTAAGGACTTGTCCTAGGCATGGCTGGATATTTCACCAAGACATCTCTAGCTATCTAGGAGCAATGTGATTCGTATGCTAAGCACATCAGAGACCAGCCTGCTAAATGACATTGGGTAGCTAAAACAAGAGCTGAGAGAGATTGGTTGTTTATTTGGGCAGCTTTGATGCTTATCACAGGGAACCTGATTGATTCATTTTGGAAAATGTCTGCAATTTTACCTCTGGAAATATATCCAGGGGCAAAGCTTCTTTAATGTATGAAGAACTCAGACAAGCTCTCCCTCTTGTGTTTGGCATTCTTCTGGGTAGCAGAAAAGATCATCAAAAACCTATCTGGCAACCAAGAGAGACTGAAACTAGACAAGAACCTGAAGTGGAACAGTGCTGCAGGAGGCTTCTGTGTCTCTCTTTTGTGTTCAGGGGCTTTACAGTGGCTTAGGAAAGGCTGCAGTTCCACAGCAGACCTGCACACCCGTGAGCATGCATGACAAAGGTGCTAGGATTCAGGGGAGCTTTGGGCTGACCACAGTGCAGCCAGCTCCCAAAAACAAACCAGTGTCTAGTGTTGTTTGAGATTCACTCCTAGCCAATACATATCGCCTGTTTTCCATGTCCTGTGTGATGATTCCATGCTGGAAGAATAATATTTTTTAAGAATTTCATTAAATAGCTACTTTATTTTGTTCTAGGAGGCTGGGAATTTGCTAGCTCCCATTGTATCTGTTCTCTGTTTGATTCTTTTGCATTTTTAGGGACGTAACACTAGTGGTGGGAAACTAACCACGAGGATGGTTTAAGTTATGTTGTTGTAGAGCATGGCTACAGTCACCATGGTTGAACTGATAACTAGTGACTTGCCTGCAAGCAGTTGAATACTGTGGTGTGAGATCAGTGCCTTGTGGGAAAAACACTTAGAGGGTTGGCATTCCAGAGAGCAGAGTTAAGGTGTAGATGGTTGTTTTAGGGATGATGGGATGGCAGTCTGATCATGTGAAGAGCTTGCTCTCAGTTCCTTGCTTTTGTAGGTATACATGTGGTATGTCATGCATAGATAACGTTCATCAGAAACATACTTATCACAAAACAAGTTTCTAAATCGACATTTAAAAACATTACCTGGTGGAAAACTCCTTTGAGTTGCTGTTGCTGTCCCTTCCCTACGCAGCATGTGTACAACTGCTCTGTTCTCTTCCTTTCCAGATGGAGCCAGTTGGACAGAAGCAGCCTTATGGTGTCACCAAAACTCTTCAGGTGCAATGTCCATCTCAGGTAAAGAGGTTTCCTTATTACTGTCAGATTTCCTTTACTCTTTGCAGAATTTCCAAAGTTTCAAACACAGTTGTTTTATTCCCTGAAGTTCCTGGGGATGTGCTCTTGCTTAAGACATTGCACATTTAAAACAACAGTGCTCTTAAAGTTCATGGATACAGATTTTATTAAGATGGAACTCTGAGAACAAGAACTTCTGACAAAATTGAGCTCAATTGTCTTGCTGGCCAGATATATTTTTATTCAAAATATAGCTAGCTAATCTAGATTTATTACTTGCAGATATCAGGGTTGCATTGCCAGTACTAAAATCTGTGTTACCAATACAATTGAACCCATGTATTATATATAATTTAGCTTTCCTTGTGGTTTGACTCTGTCTGCTATTAGGCTTAAGTGTTTCATTCCATGGAGCTGTGGGTAGCCCAGCAGTATCATCAGAGTCTGAGCATCCCAGGCTCAACAAACAGTCTTTAATGCGTTAGCATTTAGGCTCTGACTTCAATAACATGCTAGTGATAAAATATTGCTGACATCCAAAAGCTTCACTGAACAGCAATTAAAACATCAAAGACATTGGATTATGTGTTTTGTCTGATGTTAGGTTTAAGGCAAGAGGTGGTGCTGTGCCTAGAGCATACTAGGGCTTAATTTTCAACTCTAACCAGGCTTAATTCACTAGTGTAATATTCATTCAAAAATTACTATTGTAAAGATTTTCTTCTCTTGGAAAATCTGGCCAGAAGATTTTAAGATCAGCTGACTGTGTTTCCACCAGTGTTGGTAAACATCCTCTCTTCTCTCTGCAGGAAAACCCATATTTGTTTACATACAGAAATAGCAACTACTCATCTTCCCCAGAGACAAGAAGCACCCAAGAAACACCTCAGGTACAATAGGAGTGTTTGCATGATGTGGACTGAGTGTATTCCAGGGAGTGGGGTGTGTGGGTGAGTGTGTTGTAGCCTAATTAAACAATGCTACCTGGGAAAACTAAACACAGAAGCTCCAGTTCTTTATTTCCATGCTTGACTAATTAGTCAAATGCTTAATAGCACATTTTCTCCTGGGTGGATTTTGTGGAGCAGGACTTAAGGTAGATGCATTCAGGCAGCCTAGAGAAGTCTTGCCTTCATTGTTAAGAACCTTTCCTAAACATATGGTTAAGAATGTTAATTCCCTGGTATGGGAAGTTAGTGAAAATGGGACTATTTAGTCCTATCATGGAGGAAAACAGACCAGTGTGGGCCCAATTTCATCTCATCTCCATCACAGTAAAACTCTAGAACAATGCATTTTTAAATTCATTTTCTCTTTTTGTGAGATAGTTGGGGATTAGATGTGTGGAGATAAATAGCCATATTGTGGTGTTTTATTCATGCTGCTCTGATTCTGAGCAGAACTTGATGCTTCCAAGCAACTACAGAGGGAGGTGAAGGGAGCTCATTGTCATGCCCCAGAACACAGTGTCTAGACCACATCTGCACTCAGAATGGCCTGGGCATCATTTGAATAGCAACATACATTTCTCCTCTCATTTTAATATCATGCCATCTGTTTTGTTAGTTACTTAGGGTGACTAAACCTCTGCATGGAGCAATGATGCCTACCACTCTGATTTTGGGGAGTAGCTGTGCTGCCAGTAGCTATAGGCAAGAAGCAACACTGTTATGTCTGTGGTTTCTTTTAATAAAAACAATTAAAAAAACCCCAAATGGAGCAATGGGACAAGACACACAAATATCTTTTCCTTAGGCAAGTTAAGCTGCTTAAGGAGTTCTGTAGAGAGATTTGGAATAACCACATGTTCCTGAGTCTTGTGCAATGGTCTGCTCTGGTACACTGGCAATCAGTCTCCACCAACAGCTGACTCTGGGGTATTGCCATCAGTAGGCTGCAGCCCAGAAGAGCCAGGAGAGCAAATCTCTGGCTGCACATGGAGAAGTGCTGACAAAAGTATGGTTTTGTGCTAGGATACTCCAGGAATGTTCAAACAGTGCAGACCACAAGAAGATGTGAGCTCACCTAGCTGGGAGCACGGTTGCCCAAAATGTTGCCTAGTTGCACACAGCATGGCACAGGGTCTGAAAGAACTGGAACCACTGGTAGGAAAGAGTTGTGGCCATGTGACTTCTGAGCTGCCTGGGCTTGTGTCTGCCTTCAAAGGACAGTTGTAGGCATGGCCTGGGGACAGGCTGAGCTTGGAAGATGTATACATAGTATGTGAGAAATTTGTTAATCTCATGCTCTGAGACAAATGGTTTATCATAACCAGAGTACAGGGAGTCTGATGTCAAGTTTTGCCTTATCTGTCTTTGCAGGAGAGGATTTATGGAACAAATATTCCCTGCTTGGACCGGGATCCATCTGATACTATTCCAGTTTCAGGTACTGCCCTATGCAGTTTTGCTGTAGAACTACCTTGTTTGATGATAGAAGGGGAACAGGAACAGGGTTTAGTGAGGAAAGGGACCCTTTTCTTTGAAGCAGTACACTCTGTTTCCTCTGCCTTTTAAGATCTTCTTTGGAGCAACAGTAGTTGTGTAGCAAGACGCAAGTTCTCCCCCAAGGATGGTGAAAGCTTATTCAACTTCAGCTTCCATGGACAAAGAGGTGACAGTGGAAATACAGGAGGTAGTTGGGTGCTTCAGTTTCAGGGAGGAGATAAGACTGTGCATGCATGGAACAGGGGCTCTTGGCAGTGCAGTCTGGGGTGCTAAAAGCCACACGGAATCCTACCACAAGGTGGGTTTTGTCTTCCACTCTGCTGGTACCAAAGCTGTGGCTGCTTTTCAGGCAGTTCCAATAGTTAACAAGAACCTGGGAAAGCACAGAAGCAAACCTGAAGTTATACTGCCTCCTTTGTCACTGCAGCTAGTGCCCAGCTCTAGTGCCAAGAATAATTTCTGCTTTGATGTCTGTCGGTGACTGCCATTCTGAGCTGATACTCTCCTGGATGTTAGAACACTGTATTTGCCATGCTTTACGTTTATTTTAAGGAAAAAACATCACTATTTGAAGCTTTTTTTGCTTTCCTCTTCCTCTTACAACACCTTTATTGTTTTCTTTATTAGTTCATAACTTGAAACCAGCAGATATCCGTGTGATTGCTGCCCTGGGAGATTCACTCACAGTAAGTAAAGATCCCTGGATACCCACTGCTAAAGGAGGCCATGAAAAAACATCTCTCAATTTTTAACATGAGAAATAGAACACTTACCACTGTGTCCTATTGAGCCAAACACATTTGTCAGGTGGCTTTTTCTCTCCATACTCCACCTTGACTGCCTGGTAATCAGATCATGAGTCAAATCTGAGTGCCCTGTTCCCATTTAAAGTCCACAAGAGCATCACACGAGGACGAGTCTCCAGATTAGATTGCACAGCAACAACAACAACTTGCTAGAGTGGACTGGCAACAATTGCTTTTCTTTTATTGATTCTAGGCAGCTTCCAAGGTATTGGCCTGCAAAGCTATTAGTAAGCAGTGTAAATAGAAAGAACAAATTCTGCAGCTAATTGTGTGTGTATATATGCATGATGTGATAAATATATAATGCCAAGTTCGACAAAGCCCTGTCTACTTGTCCTAGCTTAAATATTTGAGTCAAATTGTGATAATCAGGTGTGTCACAAGAACTTATCTTGAGAATTTTTTTTAATACTATTCCTGGAACTACTTGAGCACAGCCCCTGACCAGTGGGGCTGTTTCACTGTTTGTATCATAATTAATGTTTCTTAGGTGTTCTGTGCTAATTACCACATTAAATCCTTGCAGTCTCCTTTCTTGTGGAAACTAGGGGAGGGAAAACATAAATGTGAGGAACATTATAATGAATTATCCATTCAAGACCATCGCTATCTTATTTATTCCTTGTGTAAGTTGAGAATTATTTGGATATTTTGAACATTCTCAACCAATTTTTCCACACTCAATCTAATCAAGAATTTGGTAGAAGAGAGCAAACCACTAGAGCAGAGTTTAAAATACACTCAGTCCTCGATCCTCTTGAGACCAAAGATCTGTTATATTTTGGGAAGATAACATTCTTTTAGTTATCTTCACTAGGATCAGTCAGCAAACCTTATTTTCTGAAAGTGAGCACCTCTTCTTTCCTGCTTGTAGGCAGGTAATGGGGCAGCATCCAAACCCCAGGATGTTCTGGATGTCCTGACTCAGTACCGAGGGCTTTCTTGGAGGTGAGTCCCAGTAATTCCACCCCTGGGTGAGGGAACCCATTTTCCTGGGTTCTGATATGTCCAGTTGGTTTTTGTAACAAACAGAGACTGCATTTGGTTTGTGTTTTGCATGGAGGCACATGGTTGTACTTTTACTCATGACAAACAAAACCTTCCAGCCAGTGGCTATCTAGAGCACAATGTGCCGTGGCTGGAATACCCTAGATCCATGGATGGACTGGGGGTCCTTTTTAAGACAGTCTCTTTCTCCTCACAGTTATAACTACTGCCAGGGAGACTTCTAGATCACAGTGCTTTTTGGAAAGCCAGAATGGGATCTTCCTTGCTGCTGCCTTTTCATAAAACAGTATCTATTTCCTTAACCTTTTCCCAGTGCTGTTTACACGTGCAGGACAGATTATCAACTGTGAGTCAGTGCAGACTTTTACACATGCAGCACTTCACTGGAGAGGACAAAAAGCCACTCTGATGAAAGGCAGCAATGTTCACGTGTTGTTCTGCAGCTGTGTCATTTAACACCAAACCTGTCAGGGGCATCTTCTTTTCATCATTTCTTACCCCTCTGAGCTGCTGCAGCTCTGTGAGAAGGTTAAACATGTACTAGAGCACTTAAAAATATTCTGTTCCAAATTACAGGGATACTAGGGAGGTATTTTAAGTCCAACTTTTTATATTTTCATCTTTAATAATAACACAGTGGCATCTGAGGGGAAAAGATACACTAGTGTTTTTGGAGAGTAAAGAGCACACAGACATACAGTGAGTTTTCCAGTCTGATAGTATTCCTGCAGTTGAGTGGAGACAAAAAGTAGTGAGTATATTTGTCTCTCTGAAAAACATGCTTTTAGAACTTGTTGTTATGGATACAAAGGGTTTGTTAACTGAGAATGGAAGGAATCAATATTTTAATAGGGACAAGAGCAGGGAAGATGGCAGCTCTTAAAAATTCTCATTCCTTTCAGCTAGGTTTGAACACATGAAAGAATTCAAAGGGCGGCTAATGTGCTTTTATTGTGACTATTCTGGTTGTGACAGCGTCTGATTTTGTGACCCTATTGGTCCGAACACAAAGAGCTTGCTTTGACTTAGCACAGCCAGCAGCGAACGTGCTCTGTACGTGTGTGCAAACCCCATACGGGGGAGCTCTCTGCCTTAGTCCTCTGCCTTTCCGCATCCAGCACATCTTGGAACAGGCTTTTCTTTCCTTTTCACAGTGTTGGAGGAAATGAAAACATAAGCAGAGTCACAACTCTAGCAAGTAAGTGCCTTTTTCTGTAAACTCGGCCGATATCTGGAAGTGTTTGTGGAAACAGCTGCTGATACAAAGTAAAGAGATTTCAGTTTGTTGCATGGCAGAACCAGTGCCTTTGTGTTCGATGTCCAGAGCTGAGTAAAAGTTGCATAACAGCCAGGCTATAATTTGCTGTGCATGACTTATCTGTGTGTTTTGTAATTCCTGGGGGTTTGGCTGCTTCATTATCCTTCTGTTGGTCCTAGTTTTGTCCAAAATGTGTTGGGGACAGATGAATCAAAGATCTTGGATCATAGCCTGAAGAAACTCTTCTGACTATGTGGGAAAGTTGTTCTAAGCAGGAGCAGAATCACATTACAAGATCAGATTTTACATGCTTTTAGAGGTCAGAGCATGTGAGATCTAAGGTGTTTGTAAGGCTGGTTTGTAACCTAAGACCAAGAAGGCAGTCTTAGGTCCTTGGGGTCAGGATATCTGGGGAAATTAGGCTAGAGGATTTTGACTCCAACTCATCTGAAGTATGATATCATGAGAGTCTCCTGCCTGAGCATAGGATTACTCAGCCTCACTCATGAGACAAAACAGCACTGATAGCCAAGAGAATCACATTAGGTCATAAGTTAACTGAATTAACAAAACTCGGAAATCTTGATGGCAAGGAAACAGTTGTATGGTGACTAAACCCCATGTTTATTACACTTACAGGTGAATTTTTTGATAGGTATCTCTCAAAGCTTCTTAATGTTCCTTCACTAAGATCTAATCTTTATAACCTCATTTATCACCTGCTGAAGTAAGCAACATTTCAGGGTGCTGTCTTTTTCTGCAGACATCCTTCGTGAGTTCAACCCATCTCTGGTAGGGTATTCCATTGGCACTGGAAAAGAGACTACAGACAATGCTGCCCTGAATCAAGCTGTGGCAGGGGATCATGCAAAGTAAGAAAAAAAATTCTTCTGATTTTAAGAGAAAGTTGATTTTCCTTTAAAACTCATTTCTGGCTAAAAAAGGCTAAACCTTGGACTTTGGCAAGAGTGCAATAAGGCTGACAGGCAAGCCCAAATATATTTCTTTAGCTCATCTCTAGTGTGAAGGCCAAGAAATGTGATGAGGACTTTGCAATGATTCTGATCTGCATCAGATAAATTAGCAGCACAAGTAGTGCTTTCTGTAGCATTTTCAACCAAGAAGCACAAAGCACTTTACCAGCTCTGACCTGAAAGCTTCACATACCTATTTGTGAGGCAGAGGAAAACAGCCCTCACTTTATAGCAGGTATAGTCAAACCCTCTTGTCAGTGGGATCAAGAGCTCATGTAGAGAAACTAAGGCAGAGAAAACCGTGAATTGCTTGTGGTCAGTCTGTGGCAGAGCTGAGAATTACCTGGAGAACACTGTGCTCTGTCTTCAGTGAAATTCATAGCATGCCTTTTTCTTTTGGGAACAGCTCTCATGAGACATGCATCAGTGGCTTGAGGCCATGTAAGAACATTGATAAATGCACCTATGTTTCAGTGAGACATCAATCAATGATATCTGTCCGATGTTGGGAAGGAGCAAAGTGCATTTATGTTGTGGTAGCACAGTGTATTTTCTAGATAGCTTGTGGCAGTGTAAATATGCAGCATTTGCAAAGTGCTCCAGTGCTCTGTTGAATGCTGCCCTGGTTTTGGATGGGGTGTTAATTGCTTCCTCACTTTTTTCCCCATCACTGTTTCAAAAGGTAGGCATTTTCTAGGTATCATAACTCACACTCAGTGAAAGTTGGACTTCCACAGGTTGGGGTTTTTTTAACTATAAGATGAAGGATGCCCACTGGTCAGTTTTTCTCTTTGCCTTGCTGTCTGTGCAGGATTCCTTTCTAATTTTTGTTATTTTCACCTCTATGTTTTTTCTTTCTTTTCTTTTTAGGCATGTTCCTGCACAGGTTAGAAGGCTGGTGGAGCGAATGAAGAGTGATAGTGTGAGTTTGATGTCTCTTGTATCTTTAGAAAGATGAAGGGATGTGGCATCACTGCAGACCAACAGCAGATGCCAAGCATTAAAGCTGTGGGTACAGCAATGTATTATGTAGTATTCCCAAGTGCAGAGCGTGAGTCAGTACAAAATAATCTATAGCTTTGTCTTAAAGGAATTTGTACCAACATGTGATAGCTACTTTCCACCTCAGATAACTGTAATCTTCTAATTGATGTTACCACGTGTGCTGCTGCTTCCCCTCCCAACCTACATCATCTGCAAAGTGACAGAATTTCCTCTCTGCTAGGCATTTGCTGTGGTACTAGGAATTGTCTTGTAAGCACCCAGTTTTCCAGCAGTAATGATACATGCTGGGATGCTGAAGGCAAGCTTTTCAAGTGGCAAAAGATGTGGAGTGAACATGTGAAGTGAGGAAAGGATTTGCAAAAACCCTTCAGTTCCTTCCTCCGCTTGGCCATCAGCTGATTTTTGACTTGCACATTTATTGTCAGGAATTATTTGACTAATGGCCTGCAAAACATACATTAGGCTGAGGATTGCTTGCATGTTTTTCCCCTCAACTACTGCTTTGAATGTTTGCTGTTTGTAATTTGACAAATGTGCTATGCAATCTGTGACCTAAGCTCCATGATATTGTTCTGGCTTTCCAATTGTGTGTTTGGAAAGCAGTCAAAAAGCCTTTAAGATAACTGTGTGTGCAGGTCTACTATAAATACTCTGGTGCATACAGATTGGCAGGGATATTTGCAGTGCCTTCATTTTGGGGTTTGCTTTCTCATAAAAAAGATTTCATTCTGCTTGTATCGGAGATGAGATGAAATGTGATAGCAGCTAACAATGAAGTGGTTGGATGGTTTTCACTCCAACTATTCCAGGCTTCTAAGTGCTACTCTGGCATACTTATCTTTGAAATATGGCACAACAGACACAAATGCAAATACCTTTTTAAGCTAATTTAGTGACTTAGCTAATAAACTTCAAACTAGAAAGTGTTCATATTAGAGATCATATATCTTTGGTTTAAGAGCTCCTTTTTCCCCCCCTCTCTTTTTAAAACACCTGTTTAGTGCAGGAGGAGAATTCTCCCCTCTTTTAATCTAAGTACAGTCTGAGATCAAACTGCTGAAGAGTATGTATCCAGCGGGGATACGTTGCCTTTGACAGGTGTTTTTAAACCACTTGAGGCTGATACATTATTGCTACTTTACTTAGTTGTGTTTTGAATGGAAACTGAAGCATTGAGGTACCGAGTACATCAGCTACATGGTCCTAAACCTGTAGGAACCTTATCTGAAAGCTAAAAAGGTGTTTACTGAAGCACAATTACCTGGCATTAACAAAATGCTTCCAGAAGAAAGAGTGCTATATATATTTTTTTTTTTTACCAGGGTTGTTACATGGAGTTAATATTGCTCCTCTGTTCTTTGCAGTTTGTTTCACAGCAAGATCAGAAATTATTGCCCTCCAGGGTTTTCCAGCAGGATAGCTGCATTATTTATGACACAGTAAAACACACACCTTCATTTCTGCAAGGAAGATATATTCCTAGGAGTGCAGGAGGTGTCACTCACTGGACACACAAGATATTAGTAAGAAAAGCATGCAGATGGCTTTTGAGCAACCTGTTTCTGAAGCAAATAATTTTGCATGGTGCTACTGATATTGCAAACCTTATTTAGATCATAGTAGTTTCTACATCTTCAGTAGAAAAACCAATCATTTTTGTTGTAGATGTCTAGAGAACTAGAGCCAGGTATCCTAAGAAATGTGAAACTTGTGTTTGGTACATTGCCTGTCTCCTTCCCCTTTCTTTCTCCCCCTCCCCCCTTAATTAATAATTCCACCTCCTATTTGCAGAGAATAAATATGCAGAGTGACTGGAAGCTCATAACACTTTTCATAGGAGGGAATGACCTGTGCCAATTCTGCAACGATCCAGTAAGTCTCCTGCTGCTTGCAGCGTGAACTGGGCCAGCCTGGCCTCAGGGTCTCTGTGCACTCCAGTGGGCAGAAGCTACTGGGTGAGACCAAGATAAGGCAGGTCTTAGTTTTGCAGCTCTGGAATGTAACTGTACAAAGACCTTTAGGTTTTTCAACCCAATGTAATGACAAATGAAGTGATATCTTCTTACATAATTGTAGCTGCTTTGTTCAGCTGTTAACTAGGATGACTTTCCATTATCTAGTCACTTCACCCCACCTGTAGATAAAAGGTTAAGGGTTTTTGATCTTCTTTGCCCTGTGTACAGTCTTACTCAGTGCATACTTACCAGTTTCAATGCTAGAGGCATGGTTCTACCCACAGGTCATGCTTCTGCAATCATATATAAGACATACTTGTACATATATATATAATATATACATACCTGTATATTGGCAAGGAGGCAAAAAGCCGTGGCAGATTCCTCACTTTGTGATAAGTCTTACCTAATTAAAAGCAGCAGAACACATACTTTTCATTCTGTGTGATTAATTTCAGATCAGGAAAACCAGCAAAACAGCACAGTAAGTTAATTATAAAAGAAGGAAGGAGCAAATAAGCCTTCTGCTCCTGACCTAGACTCACAGTGGCAGGAGCACAGGAGTGTGGATGGCAAGGAGATAGCACATCTGCATCTAAAGGTTATAGTGATACTTTATGTTGCACAGCTACAGAGTGCTAACCACAGTGCTCTTGGTGAGCTGTGACTTAGGATTTGAATAAGGAAACTGAGCTGCTCTTTAGTTTTGTAGAATAGGCTATCAGGGCTCTCAATGAACTACTTCTGATTCAAATGAAATCAAAGAAAATTAAGGCTGAAAGCAGGACAGGCATTTCTCATGGGAAGTGTAACTGCTGGATAGTTCCACAAGTGAAGAAATAAATGTTAAGATTACTTGAGACAATTGGGTTAGAGCGTTTAAACCACTCAGATGGAACAGGGAAATTTTGCCACTGAGAGGCAAGTATATAAAGTGGCTTCATTCCCAGATACATGCCTAAGCTTTGCCAGTTATTTGTGGCAGGTAAAGAGCACACAGGAGGCCAGTTGCTAATATTTCTTACAGTAGAAACAATCTTATGTTCAGATAAACTGATCTCTCCCAAACATCACCCCTGTTAGTGAGTTGTTAGCCATGGCTTTAAGAGTGGCCCAAGCAAGCCTGGGGTGGAGGACAATTTCTCCTGAATTTGTTCCCTTACTGGTAGCCCATGGCTGCTAGAGCTTTTCTTGAGGGTGAGATGTCTGTGATGGGAAAGAAGAAAAGCAGAGGCAGGGCAGTTTTGCCTGAAATTCCATTACTAGCTCAGGAGTTAGAAATCTGCTGCTGGGGGAGACTCTAGCCAGTCACTGTTGTGCCTGCTTGAGTAAACATAAACTCAACCCTCTTGCTTCAACAGGTACACTATTCTCCTGAAAACTACACCTACAACATACAGGTAGCTTTGGACATACTTCACAGAGAGGTAAACCAAACTTTTCTACTATGTGGGAGTGGAAGTTGTCTTCTGTTTGTAAAGCAGGCACTGATTATTGACTGAGAGTTTGGTTCCTTGCTTTCATTTGTGGAGCGCTGCTGTATGCAGAGAGTCTGACTTGCAGGAAAATCCCTGTGAGAGGCAGAAAGGGCTGGCAAAGTGTTTTACTGAAGCTGTAAGGGTGTGCTCAGTTCTAGCTGTTGTGCTGTGGGCAAAGGGTATAAAAATCATTGTAACAAATTTGAACAACCATGGTATTCAGTAGCTAGAAAATGTTTTGCTCATTCATTATACTGCAAATAAAGCTTATTTTGCTGATTCTTCAGAGAGAGGGTCTGATATTCCTGCTGTGATGAGGGTGAGGATGATGAGATTACTGAGTTAGGTCTCAGTACAGTTCAGAACATCTATATCAACTCATCTGGACCTTTTTGAAATCATCTTTTTCCAAGTGACCAACATCTAAAATAGAACTAGGCAGCACATGCAGAGGCTGTAAGTTGATAGTGTAGGTGTGGGAGATGAATTATTGAGAGAGTGCCTTTGAACATCTCTCTTACAAATAATACAAGCTGCCTGAAGCAGCAGGCTGCTACCTGAGGTGTGCTGTGGCTGTGGAGGTGCAGTGCTGGCACTCTGTCCTCTGGGCACTGGCCATGGCTTTGCTATTCTCTTGGCAGGTTCCACGGGCGTTTGTGAACCTGGTGACAATGCTCTCTATGCCGAGCCTCCGGGAGCTGCACATGACCAAAAACAACACCTGCCCAAAGCTGCTCATGAGGTTTGGAGATGACTTGTGTTAAAGTTCTCCTAGAAGGCTGCAAATTCTCCTTGGGAGACTTTAATTTTTTTCTTAAAAGGAAAAGATTCTAGTATTTCAGATTACCAAACACCTTCCTCTGTGTATGCACCTGTTACCTACACGCTGATTTCTACACTGCAGTTAGAAATACCTCTCTCTGTCTCTGAGCCCTGCTGCTCTCCCTTTTTGTGGAGGTGCCATTTTAATGATTCATTACTTACAGTGCATGAGAGTTAAGCCAGAGCAGAAAGAGCTCAGCTGTGTGCTCTAGGAAAAGACAGATTAAGACACAGTTGTTTGCAGTAACCAGCTTTATTTACAGATTTACCTTTCTCCTGTCTTAAAACTCTCCTCCTTGCCTCTGTACTTTCCAACCTCTCTCATCTCATTCTTGACTATTATTTACATTTTTAATTAGACTCTCAGGTAGGTGTCTGGTTTGCTTAATTATGCTCCCTGTTGCCTCATGGCTCAACAACCCTCCCAGGTCAGTATGAATCTGCCACTGGGGTGGCAGGTCTGTGCCTCAGTGAGCCTCTCATTACTCAGGTAGGGTCCAACATGTCCACACAGAATTGTTCCTGGCAGGGCTTGCTTGGTTTCAGGAATGTAGATCTCTGCTTTTCTGGATAGACAGACAGAATGACCTTGTCTTGTGCATGCAGACAGCCACTGAAGGTGGTTTTACAGGAGAAACATAGATGCCACCCTCTTGCTCTGTTTTAAAGGCTTTCTGGTGGCTGTCAGTGGAAAAATCAGCTTTTAAACCCAGAGTGCTGGTGCTTCTGATAACCAGCTGCTGTTTTAATTTCTAACTAAGGTTGCTGGCTAGAGCACACCTGTACCTCAAGACCCTGAACATGGGACAAGGACAGTTAGTGGAGCCTTTAAGATTAGATTATCTGAAGATATCTGTAACCTTTTCCCATCATTTCAGGTGCCATGCTGAATTTGACATTTGCCTGTCTGGCAGCAAGCCAGGTTTACAAGATACTTATCAGGCCCTGAGTGGGATAATAAATGTCATGGCACTGAACTGAAGAAGGACCTGAAGGAGGATTTTGATCTTGCAAGTGTCTTTTTTTGTTTTCTGAGTAGCAAATAACCTCAGACGGGATTATAGCTCTGATTTTGGCTTGCTTGTGTTACTAAAATGCTTCTGAAAACACAATTTAGGTTTGCATTGCCTCTCATATGGATGCACTGCAGAAGTATGGAGAGGGTAGGGATCTGTGTATACTTTATAGATATCAACTGCACCTCTATAAGGTATTTCTCTGAGCTCCCCCAAAGATGCTTTACTGTGACCACATGACAGGATTTTTAAAAGGAGTCTTTCTCCTTTGGATTTGCCAAGTAGTACTGAGGCATAGCCGGGAGCAGGGAGCATCAGAAGGAAAAGATCAAACTTTCAGGAGGAATAAAGGTGGCCAATATGAGTTCACAGAAGCTTAAAATGGCTAAGGTTGGAAAAGCTCTTTAATGATAGAGATTCCAGCATCAGTCTTGGTGTCTGTTTTGGTGCTCTAACACCCTCCACGTGAAGCAGCCTGCAACTTGTGACCTTCTCAGCTGATTGGAATGAATTTATGGGAACTCTGTCTTGAAGGATGCCTGTGTAGTTTACCTGAAGCAAACCACGTTGCACAGGTGTTGCTGTCAATAGGTGTTGTGGTGGATTGGCCCCAGATGTCAGCCAAGCATCCACACAGCTGTTCACCCACCCCACCCAGCAGGATGGGGGAGAGAACAAGAGCAATGTCAGCAAGGAAACTCCTGGCTCAAAATAAAGGGAAATCACTTAACCAAGTAGCATCACAAACAAAACAGACCTGTCTAGAGGAAATTAACTGAAGTTCTTCTCTGTTAGCATAAACACTTTGTTTATTCATTTCCCATTACTGAAACAGTAACTAAGTTTAAACTTTGAAAGTTAAAGCACCTCTCCTCCTTTATTCCCAGGCTCAACTTCACTCCAAGCACCTTTCTCTCCCTCCTTGCCACTGCCACAGAGTACCCTCAGTCCCAGCAGAGAGGCAAGGGTGGCACAGGGGCTTGGGCTCTGGCCATAGTGGTAACTCTCTGTCACTCCTTCCTTTTCACTGCTGTTCTGTGCTCCAGCCTGAGTCCTTCAGCCCTGTGCCTGCTCTGCTGTGGGCTCATCCCCAGGCTGCAGTGTGATCCATTCAGGGGAGCGTCTGCCCTGCCCTGGAGCACCTCCTCTTCACTCCCACTGTTGCTCTCGTCTCCTCTATCTCCTTGGTGTTTTCTGCCCTGTCTTAGACAGGTTTTCACACAGGCATCACCATCTTGGCTTACAGGCTCAGCTGTGCCCTCTGGTTGGTTGGGTGAAGCTGGCTGGAACTGGCTGTGTCCATCACAGGCAGTTCTGGCCTCTCCTCACAGAGGTCACTGCTGCTGCCAAAACCTTGCTATGGGCATCTAGAGTGGTTTATACTTACATGGAGCCTTTTCCTCACTGTGTGCTCATGAATTTATCCCTAATAAATGTGTTTCTGCCCCAGAATCAGGGCTGTGTAGAAACTGAGAGGTGAGAGCTAACACTCCCAGAGTGTTGGCTTTTCAGAGAAGTCCCTCACAGAGAAGTGTCTAACCCTGCAGCTTGTTAGCTCAGGAGCAGGGGGGGACAAAAGAGAAGCAGATCTCAGCACCATGCTTTCACCACACAGGATTATGTGCCCTTGTGTTATAACCCCTAAGGACAACTCCAACGAGCTGAAGAAGCTGGTCTACTTTAACAGGAGGTATCAGGTGAGGCACATGGCATTTGTTACAGGTTCAGTATTTGGAGGTGGAGGTCGCTGTGCTTGTGGGGTTTGCTTATTTAGTTTTAATAGTGAGGGAGAGGTGGGAGTAGGCTCAAGATCTTTACAACTCTGATTCACTAAAGCAACAAAACAGATGAGAAGAAAACTTGTTAATGAGCCATAAAAAGAAGAGTATGTCAGAGAGCCAGCAGTTTTTTTTATCACTTACCTTGTTGGAGATCAGATTAAGTCAAAGAACATGATAACTTGAGGAGAAACTTTGAGAATGGGATGTCAGCCAAATCAAAAATGCTTTCCTGGCTCTGGAAGAACATCTTTATGACAGCAAACCTAATTATGGGGCAGGTTGCCTTCCTATATCAGTTAGGCAGCCATCCCCAGGCTGCCTCTCTGCCAAGAAGCCTGGAATGCGTGTCCCCAAAAGATGACTGTGCTAGCTGCCTGCTGAGAACTGGAAACCATGGCCATGTCTGGGTTTCTGCCCTGGGGAGGAGGAACCCTGGCTGAGATACAAATGGCTGAAGGGACTCGATGGGCTGAAGGGACTCGATGAGCTGAATGGAAGAGAAGGAACAGTGACAGGTGACAACTTTTCTTGACTCTTTAGGAGAGAACCCACCAGTTAGTGGAGAGTGGAAGGTATGATACTAGAGATGATTTCACAGTGGTTATCCAGCCATTTCTGATGAATGTGAATATGCCAAAAACACAGGTAAGAACAACAACAAAACACCCCTCCATTTAATCCTCATGTAATTCCATTGACTTTCCAAAATAGCCTTGGCTGTAGGCATGACCAGGAGTTCTCTGGCCTGATATTGTTGTAGTCCTTTAATACCAAAAACTGCAGAAAATGCTTATGGAATAACTTGGGATAATGGGCAAAAGGGATACAGACTTCAAAGATGTAATTTGGGGCAATGAGTTGACTCCACTGCAATCAGACAACCATGCAGTAGATACTTAGTTCAAAGTCTTCCAGGGAGCACTTTCCCTATGTCCCCCACACACCACAGTGTCCCTTCTAGTACTTTGGGTAATGATTTTTAGTATGAAAACCCAGGATCTTCAAAAGACTGTGTGTGAATCTCAGGGGAAACAAGGAGTACAATAAATATCTGTTCCTGAGTATTCTGTGCCCAGAGTCAGAGTAGTCTGCATTCCTCACTACTTTGGAAAGCTTTAAAAGGCTTTTTAGTTCTGAGTGACTAACATTCTCTTGGCCTCAGAGACCTTTGCAGCTAGCTACTTTGGTTTGAAGTGAGCTGGAATATCTTGCTGGAAGGATCATGTTTACTGCCTCTGTGACAGCACCCATCTTGTTCTCTAGGAGGGGATGCCAGACAGTTCATATTTTGCCCCAGACTGTTTCCACTTCAGCCAGAAGTCTCATTCCCAGGCTGCACGTGCTTTGTGGAACAACATGGTAAGACTTCTAAAGATGGTACTGGTCATCCCTTGTCCCCCCACATCCTCCCCCAGGCAGCAAAAGAAAACCTCAGGGAGCTGCTAGGTAGCTAGCCCTATCTCTGCTGAACCCTTCCTTATTTTTCTCTTTTACAAAGGAAAACAGTGACTATGTGAAGAAAGGTCACCTGAACTGTTGAATCAGTCATATCAAACCAGTGAATCTTAGGGTATCTTAAGGCTTGAGGGTGCTGGGACTTCTTTCAGGGAGATGATGCCTGCCTGGCATGCTGATCATCTGGCCATGTTCATGGTGGATGGGAATTAACCTCTTCAGCACACAAATAAACTCTGCATAGAAGCAGCTGCCAGCATCAGTGCTGTGCATTGCACTTGTCTTGCTGTGCTGCTGAGGCTGTTTCCAGTGGCTTGGTAGCACAGTGTTACCTGGTGCTCTGATGTTCATGCACTTGTTTTACTGTGCACCCCCCTTTCTCCCACAGCTGGAACCCTTAGGGGGGAAGACAGATAATCAGCAGATGGATGATGAGATCCTTCTCAAATGTCCAAGTGAAGTAAGTTCTAAGGGTGTCTGTGTTGAGGTGGAGGTGCTAGGGGTGGCTGGGAGTCTGCAAGAGCCTTTACCAGCTTTACCAGTCCTGCCTCTGTGAGAGATGTCTGACTCTTCACCAGGTACTTTGTGCCACTGCCACCAGTAGCAGTATGAGCACTCCCCCAGGAGACAGAGAGCAAGATCACCCTAGGAGTAAGCTTCCTCACAGTTACATGTCACAGTTGTCCAAAACACCAGGGTTGGATGATTGGCCTGTGTAGTTAAGATCATCAAGTATCCACCCTGAATGACAGAGCTTCAGTGGGTGAAACAGAGCAAGGATAGGCATCAGTCAGCACAGCTCTGCAGAGGTCTTTGGGACTATCTCGTGGTGGGACCACAAGCTTCTTGTTAATCAGACATCAGGGTCCTGAGCATATTCTGGAAGTTCTGGCTGTGTAAAATATTGCCCCAGGTTTACTGTGTTATTGTATGGATTTTGAAGAATGCAATTTCTTTCTGAATCCCTGGAATTCATTTGCATCAAGCTGCTAATCACCTACAGCCATCTGAGAACTGAAGGCTGGGGAATGAAAATTCCCATGTATTCTTTTTGTGTTCTTGATGATTTGCATTGACTCAGCTTGCCTTGTTTTCTAGACTGAGCCCTTCCTGAGGACGTATAGGAACAGTAATTACACATACCCTAACCAAACCCAAGTAAGTGACAACATCCCCATCCCACTATTACTCTGCTGGATCAGTTCCTCTATGGCAACCAGATGAAACAGGTGAAATCAGTCTTTGGCCAAAGCAGTTTGGGAAGCTGACTGCATGTCACAGAACAGGAAAACACTCCCTGAGTTAGACAAAATGTATCCAGAAACACCTGCAGGAACACAGGCTCAGCATGGGTATGAGTGCAGGATGCTGCTCTAACTGAAGCAATAGTGTATATGATTACTGAATGGAGCAGCTGAGACATGTCTGGTTAATGGCATGCTGGACAGGCTCTGGTTTATCTACCTAGCCTCTGCTAGGAAGATCATAGTTACTGCTGACTCTATTTGCTAGACAAATGCTATCCAGCTTTCTTCTTCTCTTTAGAATTATGGAAGCCAGCTGCTATGTGAGGACAGGTCTCCATCCTCCCCTCCTGCAACTTCAGGTAGTCTTGCCTGCTTTATGTCAAGAGGCTGAATTCCCTTCAACTGTCCTTCAAGATGAGTTGTTATTTTTGCTGAAATGACTGCTTAAAAATGCTGCTCAGAAAAGACACCACGTTTTTCAGCAGCTGCTTAATAGGTGCAATGCCATGCTGTCAGACAAGGTAAATTTCTGGCTGAGTAGCTCCACTTAACTCACTGCCAGTGGAAAGCTTACTATCTCCTGATAAAATCCAGATTTGTGTGCTGCCATAGCCCATAAGTGATACCACCTAACTCTTGGGGAAGGAAACTGGAAATCAGGGGTTCATGCATGTTAGTCTGGGACATAGCAGTATTCAGGTTTTCATAGCTTGTCTGTAGTCCTTCTCTGCCTTCTTACAGCTTTAATATACTCTGCCTGCTTTGTCTAATACTGCATTGTCTTACCTTCATCCTGGTACTGGATATTGTTTGCAGATTGTTGTTATTTGCTCCTTACTCTGCTGTCTTTTCAGTTGCAATGTTAACCATTGAGATGCTGGATAATGTGCTTCTGCTGCTGCTTACTCCTGCATGAGCTGGGCTGGAGACAGCTCCTGCTTTATCACCTGGGTATTGCAAAACCAACATGTCTGAGCATCAGAATGCACAATGGCATATTTCACAGACACAGTGATGAAAAAGAAAAAAGAAAAGCTATTTCCTATCCAGGTTTAACCGTATCTCTTTCCTTTGCAGTGAACTCCCTAAAGCCAGCTGATGTGAAAATCATAGCAGCCCTTGGGGATTCTTTGACGGTAAGAGGAGTCCTTGAACTGTTCTCTTGTTAAAAATGTGCCTGTTCTGGTGCAGGGGAAATAGCTGTTGTACCTAGAAGCAAATATCTATTCATTCATGGATGATGATGAGAGATCTAGCAGGTACAACATGAAAGAAGGTGTCAGTTCTCTAGCACTCTGCTCCCCCCACACATGTATTATGCTTTTGAACTTGGGCAAAAACACAAGCAAATCCTCTAAAGGGGTGTTTAAATAGTTTGCTGAGCTGGAGACAGAAGAGATCAGATACTGTTGAAATTAATGGGACGTAACAAAAGCCTGAGGTTACTGTGTTTTCCTGAGTGTTTCTGCATAGGAACAGACTGAACCGGTTCTTCTGCCTTGGTTCTTTCAGGAGCAGTGTGTGACTAAGGGATGCTGGATAATAGGATTTCATTCATTTTTAGCATGAATGAGATAAGGATGTATAGAGGTGGGATCTCTGACTCTATCCATTTCAGAAGATATTTGATCTTTTTACTGTTCTGGTTTTAACTCCTAGCTAGTTTTCTCACCAAGGTGTGGTTGGTTACTTTTGGTAGCCTAGGAGGAATATGTCTCAAGATCCAGACACTCTATATTCCAGTTATGGGTTTCTGACTCATGTTTTCATACTGGTCAAAGACTGAAACTCTACAGCCAGCTCAAAGGAAACACTGGGCAGAAAGATATAACTGGAACATAGGTTTCTCTAAATCTGAGCCTTAATAACAAAGACTTGTGTTCCAGCTTTCAGAGCAAGCTCAGTGGTGCGTTGCTGTCCCAGAGCTGCCCTTGGCCTGGGCACAGTTATTCTGAACATCAGCCTTTCATTAACTTAAAGCTTATAAACAGAAGAAAATACTGTTATGGTTTAATCTAAAGTAGCAGCAAATAGTCTGCTTGGTCTTGTGCTGTGCTGAAGTCCTACCCTGTACCCAAATTTAGTGTGAAACTATAGTATGGCAGCTGGCACACAATCTGCTTCTCAATTGTGGTGCTGTTTTAAGAGGGATGTAGTTGGAAGCTTGCCTCTTTCTTCAGGGTAAGTGCAGAGAGAGCTTTCTTCCTTGCTGTAGTACTACTAAGTCTCTTCACACAGCACAATACTTTCCAAATTGGTATGTAAGTGTCATGGTGCTTCTTTCTGAGATAGGTTTGGTTTTTTCTGTTGAGTTCATGTAGCTGAATTCTTACCATTAGCCAGAAAGCTTTATGTGTGTGTGTTTGAGATGTTCTCATCATTCTTGAGCAGGTGGAACCATAAATGAGTTATTCAATTTGCCCAGACCCATGAGAAGAAGGTCTTTGTTCCACAGGTCCACCATATACAATATGACATTTGTAAATAATTACAAAAAGTATTAATGCTTCTTAATGTTTCTTAATGCCTTCTGCTTCAGAAGGAGGGCTGGGGAAAAGCCAGATGCCTTCTAAAGCCTTTGAAGAGATTCATTTGAAAGTAAATAAAATGACTGTGTATGAATTATTATTGTATGAGTAACTGTGCTCTAATTTCATCTGGTTAATGAAAAATACTGTCCAGGCTGGCACAGGGATTGCCTCAGACAGTCTCGTGGATTTGGGCACTCAATATCGAGGACTGTCTTGGAGGTAAGCCTTCAGTCAAGGTGAGGAGGAGGAGGGTATTTTCTCCAGTAAAGAATATTTTTCTTCTCCACATGGTTTGGGGCTTTTAGCTGTCAGAAAGTTGAAGAGGAAAAAAAAAAATGCTTCTGTGGCTAGCATTTCTTGTGAAGATGTGTCAGGATCCAGGGTTTGTTATAAGGGTGGCCTCACAGAAAATGTTTCCAGCCATGGTTTTTTGACCTTTTGACTTGTCTCATGCTTTCACCGTTAGCTGCTTGTGACACTTTGTATTTTGTGGTGGGATGGCAAGGTGGGAATCTGCAGAACTGGAGAAAAGCCACTGGAAAAAACAAGTCAGAACTATGCTGCTTTGGGGGCTTCTCAGAGCTTGCTCTTTCTGAACATTTTGTGGCATCAAGGAAAACAGTTGGTTTAACTGGACAGCTTTCACCAAATGCAGCACAAACTCATAACAGACTAAATCCCTTTGGTATGATGAGGTAGCTTAGTTAACACTGACTGAAGGAGTTCTGTGCTGTCCTAACACCTCTCCATAAGCTGGGCTGTAGCTTCAGTGTGTCCCTCAAGTTAAAAAGCTGAAGAACACCCAGCTGTGTGCAGGAAGCAGGAGAAGAGAATGAGGAGCAGCTGCTGCAGCTGTCTTGTCACCCAGGGGCTGGCTGGTTGGTGCTGCCTTTAGAATGGCTTCATGAGGCTGGAACTGGCCTCACAGTCAGCCTTCCAATCTGCAGTAGTTTAGGGCTCAATCATTCAAGTATGTAGCTGTCTCAGGCACTTTTCTACCATTTCATAATGATTGACTATGCCCCTGTACAGCTGCAGGATCATTAAATCCTTCTGACAAGCATCTTTACCACTGGAACCTCAGCCATTGTCTCCAACATCACTTCCACTTCTGCAGTCTCCACAAAAACTGATAGGTTGATAGTTATCAAATTAATACCTGATTCCTTCTTCTAGTGATGCATAGTGGGGTTTCACTTTGTTTCTTGTCTGTCTAGCTAAGAGATGAGTGACTAGGACTTCTTTCTCATTCTAGTATTGGAGGAGAAACATCATTAGAGAATGTGACAACTCTACCTAGTAAGTAAACACTTTGCTAGGCCTAACTGGCAAGACTGAAGGGAGGGAACGAGCTGATTAATCTGATATGTTTACAGAGAGGTCTTAAGCATCTCAAAGCTGTCTTAGAGTAAGTAACAAGAACCACCTTTCAAAGAAACTGTATCCTAGGACTAATGAATAAAAAGTTGGCTCCAGCAGTGAAGCTAAGAAGCTGCTAGAAATTCTTCCCCCNGTGATACAGTTAACTTTTGCTTTTAACAAATATTTCACTACAGCTTTTTCCAAAGAGAGATATTTACATACAGCAGACCTCTTTGGTAAATAGAACTGACTACTCATCCACATAACCTGGGGGGAATCATTTGTACCTTTCTCTTCACTGAAACATGCAACTTCTTCTAGCTTGGTCTATTGTTAATGTTAAGCCACTGGAGTTTCAGTTTGGATCAGCTGTAATAATAAACTTCCACCTGAGGAGAGCCAGTAAACACCCTTCTGTGTGTTGCACATTATAATAAGCAGAATGTAACAAGGATATCATTAGAATAAACAGTTCATTCAGTGGGTGCTCCTAGATTTGGCAAAGCCTTTGTTAAAATGTGGTTAAATCCAGGCTTTGAGATTGAAGTAGTTTTTATAGTTTACTGCCTGACCAGTTTCACTCTCAGCTGCCACTTGCCCTGTCAACTTCCTTTTGGGACCCCCAATGGAGGCAGTGGGGAATGTGGTGGGATTTCATCACAACCACACATCTGAGGCTTCCTTCTTCATATTTGTCAGCAGTATGAGATTTTGCTCAGCTCCTCCATCTGAAAATGAACTCCTCCTGGGCTGAAGTCCTCTTCTGCTTCACTTCCCAAAGTCACTATCATATGACTGAGGATTTTGTTTTAGGCTTTAACCACTACAACGTGAGAGAGAACTGCACAGAGTAACCCTCAGTTATGTTCATCCTAACCACTGGAGACAGTGCAGGGCACAGCAAGCATGCTGCCAGCTGGTGATCCCTACCACTTGGGGGGTGCACCTAGCTGACTGGAGGCTGCAGCTGGGCTGTGGGAGAGGAACACTGTGGCAGTGCTGGTGGGTGTTAGTCCCTCCAGGCAGGAAGCAGGTGAGGTTATTTTCCTTTTATTCCCATCTTTGTTTTGCAGACATCCTTCGAGAGTTCAACGTGGCACTCGTGGGCTATTCAACCGGCACCGGGAGTGAGAACGACTCCAACGCGTTCCTTAACCAGGCAGTTCCTGGAGCACAGGCTGAGTATGCAGATCTCTGGTTTACATTACAGGTGATGGATGCTTTATCTAATTCCCTTTCAGCTGGCTCATCTGCTGTCATAACTTGCTCTGAACAGCAAACCAAACTAGTCTAGTTGGAGATGAAAATTGGCTCAAAGCAAGATAAATGTATGGGCTTATTTCATAAATGACTTTTCCAAATGAAGCCAGCAGTCCTGGCTATGAAATCCACAAACAAGAAACTTGAAGAAACTGATTACTGGTGGTGGTTTCTACTCTTCTTCTTCAACATCTATTAATTTATCTATTTATTTGTCAGTAAATCTCTGAGAGCTGTGTATGTAGTGAATAGGCAAAGAGATACTAGGAGAAAAACTGGAGGAATCTTCTATAATTGTGATGTCAGGCTTCTGGATAAGGAAGCAAGAGTGGTCAAGAGAGAAGACAAAAACCAGCCACAGTCTGGAATCTGAAGCAAGCAGTATTGCTGAGGGTCACATATGGGGTTTGCTGCATTGCAGACCTGGTGCAGTTGCAGCCAATTCTGCTAATACTGTGACCTGGCCATTCTCACTTTTGAGTGCTAACCTTTCCAGAGGTGCTGAGAGCTTCCTGAAATCAGGTTGTCCAGCACCTTTACCAGCTTTTGGATACCAAGTGGAAGAGTTTCTTAAAATTAAATCAGTGGCTGTTTTGAAAAGCTTCTTAGTGAACTTGCTGGCAATGTAGCAGTGCAGGTCTCATTCAGCAAGACATTCCTAAGCCTATCTGTACTTCTGTGCCAAAGTGTTTGTGTACTGCTGGAGTTAAGGAGAGATCTGAAGCAAGTTGCTGTAGCACAGCCTGGCTGAGATCTCTGACTTCACGTGGGGAAAAATGGAGGTTAAGAATTTAGAGACTGAGGAGAGAATCAGTAACAGGAACTGTCAATATCTGTATTTTCCATTAGCAAACTCTTTCTGTTTGTCAAGATCTAAATTTGATGGAGGCTGCAGCTGGAGGATGGGTGATTGCTGGCACTGCTTCATTCAGTGCTTCCTGTTAGATCTTGCTGACTGCCTTGGCCCAGGAGGCATCAGAACTTCAGAGATAGCATGAGAAATCGAAGGTGTTGCAGCCTTAGCTCAATGAGTGGTGGTTTCCTCTGAATCAATATTGAAGTCAATGCCCTAGGCTTGCAGGTTTCCACAGTAAGAACACAAGGAAATTATGGCCAGCAGTGGCTTGTGATAGCTTTGGCATACAATTAACTAGGGGAACAGTGAACAGAACTATGACATGCATGCAGTGCCTGTGTCACAGGTAGATGTGTGACAGGGTTCATTCCCCAGTATATGCTTTCACATGAGAGTTAGATCAGTATTCAGCTGGAGAAGTGATGACAGATATCTCCTGTTCCTATAGTAAACACAGTGTTGCAAAGGAGAGCTAAGCTGTGGTTGCCATACAAAACAAGTGTCATGCTTATTAATGTCAGCTGATGTGCTTCCAGAAATGACAGACAGACAGTGAAGTGTTCCTAAAAAGAGCCTGAAGGGAGATATGCAGCTCATGTCATGCTACAGAGCTGCCTGGAAGGTCAAGGCTTTCTAACCACATCCACTTTTTAATGCATATTTGAGGCTCAACATGTCAGGGCAGTCAAACAGGGTTGAAGTGTTCAGCCTAGGTAACTTGAAATTCATGGCAGTTTACATATATATATGCACACATATATATATATGTGTGTGTGTGTATACATATATATAAATAATGTATATATAAAAGAAACCAGGAGTGTGTTCACTTGGTTATTGGAAAATATCAAGGCTGTTACATTAACTTGGGTAACTTTGAAAGTTACTTGGATTTTTAATGACCCTGGGAAGGTAGTGTGCAGAGAGATGTCTTACACATCTGAAATTAAGTATTGAGTCTAGGTGCAAGCTAGAGAAATGAGGGAGATGTGCTCAGTGAACTCTGAAGAACTTCAGCTTCAGAAGGGTGAGCTGTGGTGTATGCATAAACATCACTCAAGATGTCAGTAAAATAGCAGGACTTGGAATTCTCTTGGTTTGGTCCAGGAGGAACAGACTGATAGCCCAGTTCTAAACAGGCCATCTGCTTGCAAACATGTTGCTGTGTCTGGTGGCTTTTCAGCTGTTTGAGGTGCTAAGTGCACTGTAACAGAAGCCAAACTTCCAGTTCCAGATTAATTACTGAACTTGAGTAAAATCAGTATTCAAGTTCAATTTGAAGTTGACTTTCTGCACTCAAACCTCCTGATATCTGACAGTTTGATTTCAGGTGTCTGTAGAACATTAATGGTGATCTCTCCAAAAGGGTGTTTCTTCCCCTCACTACTTGTCCTTCTTTACAGGCACTTACCAGCCCAAGCAAGAAATCTCGTGAGACTGATGAAAACTGATCCTGTAAGTTGTCTGGAACTTTAATCTTTACAGCATGACAAGAAACAGGTGTTGCATCACATGATAGCTCCACCTGCAATGACACCATGTGCATACCAGTGTCAGAGAAACTCAGGCTGTTTTCTGTGCTTTATTGCCCAGAGAATTGACTTCAGTGCTGACTGGAAGCTCATAACAGTGCACGTTGGAGGCAACGATCTGTGCAACTACTGCAAAGACCCTGTGAGTAGTCAGTGGTTAACTGAAACTGGAGTGAGCTGTGAGATCAGTGTTGAAACAAGCCAAGAGACACCCACAGATCCTTGGCTCCTTCCCAGAGATAGCATGAGTTATACATGCTGCTGTATGTTTTGCTGGTGGTTGCTGCTGACAGCATCCTCCTATAAAGCCAGCTACCAGCAGCGGAGTCGGATGGTCGTGTTCCTTCTGGCTTTCTCCATGGTGAGGACCACTGTCTTTGCTGCTGTCTCTTCATCATGAGAGAAAAGGGGAAGGAAGAAAAGCATCTCTTTCTGATGCAGTAACTGCTCTACTGCAAGCACAGCCTCTTTAGGCATCTGTGAAAGAATGATTCTGCTTTGAGCTGCCACTAGTCCAATCTTAGAACTGTCACCACCCCGATACTCACAGCGTAGGAAGGTGCTAGGAACAGGTGAAGTTATGTATGAAGGAAGTTGCTGTAGTGGTTAGTATAATTGAATTTCATGCTTCTCTGGGCTGTGGAGAAGCCTTTAGGGCTGCCACAAAGAGATGATGGGAGTTGAGCCAGTAGGTGAGAGGGAGAGGTCATCTTTCTCTGCCAACTTCTCACTCTCTTGCCTTTAATATGTTAACTTCTTGTGAATGTTTTCAGTTCTCCTGAAGCCTCCTGTGCTGGAGAAATTTGCTGCTTCTGCAGGAGCCTCCCTAGGCATCCTTGCAGCTGCTGCCAAGTTTTATAGCTCTGACCTTGACAAGCAATGTTTTCATCTAATTTTATGAGAGCTTATCAGCTGGCTGTGAGCACACCTATGGCTGCCTGGTTTATGCTGTTCAGCCTGCATTCAGACTGGGTTGCTTCCTGGGCCCACTGTATTTGGGTTAAATGTACTGCTATTTAGCCAGGTTTATTTTAAACCCCAAATTTCACTGAGTCTGTCTGTGTTGTAGATGAATTGGTATGCTTAAAATCCCTGGTCTCTAGAAAGAAGCAAGAGCATTCTGCTGAGCACAGTGCTGTATGGCAGAAAAGGAAGTGAATTAATGTGATTCTCTAGCCTCCCAACCACAATGCTTTGTGTCTGCACTTAGCAATAATCTCTTCTGTTTCTGTCAGGATCACTACTCAGCTGTGAATTTCACCAGAAGGATTCAAGAAACTCTTGATATCCTGCACAAGCAGGCAAGTGCTGTGAAATTGTCCTGGCATTCTAACTCATACTGGTACAGGACTGACTGATGCTAGCTCTTCTGTTTGTTTGAGTTTGTTTTGTTTGGGTTTTTTTCTTGTTTGTTTTTTTGGGTTTGTTTTGTTTGGTTTTATTTTTTTCCCATTCTAATACCAGACATATTCCACTGACTTGTACAGAAGAATTTTATTATCTAGCTGAGAGAGTAGTAAGATGCAGTCTGAAGTGGCAGGCAGTAACACTGGACCAGGGTGTTGGGAAAGGATCAGAAGCTGAGCTAGGGGAGTTTAGTGGGAGGTTTTGCTGTTTTGTTTTGTTTTATTTATGTTCCCCTTGAAGAAATGGAGAAAGTAAAAGTGTGTCAAATGGCTGGGCTTTGGGGTAAAATAAATGCACTGTGTAACTAGTTCTTTCTAAGCTAAAGTCTGACTTGCCTTTCAGGTTCCAAAAGCTCTAGTGAGTCTAGTTGATGTGATGGACCTTGTCCCTCTGAGACAGATGTTTGTGGATACTCAAGTTCATTGCCCTACTTACATGGCAGAGTAAGACTTGTTTGACCTGCTTTTGTCTGAGCTTACTGTCCATGATGATGAAGCATGTTCTTATTCCATGTATCTCCCATCATTTGAACTGCTGTTCAAAGGTTGTACTACAGTTCTATGGACATCCCATGCAGTGCTGACATCACTCTGCATGATGGCCTTGCCTTCTCTTGGCTTTCACCTAAGTATTGTCAGAAGACCTGATTGTTCTGTCCATGTCTAGAGCTGTGAGGTTTCCTGTGCTACACAACGTGCACCTCTTTGAGCTTGGATTCAAGTTATTGATGCAGAGTTCCTTAAAGATTGGATTTGGATTTTCAGGCCTTTGGAGGGAATATGAAATGTTTGCAGAGCAGCAGGTTTCTCCTGTCTCAGAGGCTTTATTGGAAGGGGTAATTCCATTCCCTGTTGACCCTCCAGAGAGGAAAAAATTCTGTGTCTTGGGAAAGCAAAAGGAATTGTTGATTGGAAAAGCAGAAGCTTGGAGGTGATGCAGCCAGTAAATTTCAGACATGTTTTCTAGTTCCATGCATCTCTGTCAGGCTGCAAAGCCTTTGGATGCCAGGCTGTAATGAATGGGACAGACTGTCATTGTACAGCATACATCACTTTGATATACTTGGGGGTGAAACCAAATGGATTTAGAGTAGTATCATTCATGTGAGGCAGGAAATAAGAGTAAGGGTTGGAATGATGAACTATGGCAAAGATAAAACATTTTTGCAGAAACAGAACTGTACATATTATCTTGTTACTCCCATATCTTGAGGGTGCTGGGTGGTAAACAGGGAATTCTGCAGCCTAAGGTTTCTAACTGTCTCTATTCTTGTTCTCTCCTCTAACCTCTTCAGTTATCTGTGTAGCTGTGTTCTCACAGGAGAAGAAAACTCGCCAAATTTACTGATGGTGAGGGAAGCCACCAGAGCTTACCAGGTAGGTTGATCAGGAGTGGTGCAGTTCCTTTATTTCCAGCTGAGGTGAGCTCTTGGGAACCCAGCAGCATGTCATAGCAATCTCTTACTGAAGTGGGCCCTATAAGCTAAGCAAGAGGTAATTTGATGCTATCTAAAACACCCTATGGCCAAAACAAGAAGCAAAGAGGAGCAGCTGAAGGAACTGGGATTGTTTAGTCTAGAGAAGAGGAGGCTGAGGAGAGATTTTCTTACTCTCTCCAACCACCTGTTGTAGTGAGGTGGGAGTTGGTCTCTTCTCCCAGGTGACTAGTGATAGGACACGAGGAAATGACCTGAAGTTGCACCAGGGGAGGTTCAGCTTGGATATTAGGAAAAAAATCTTCACTGAAAGAGTTGTTAGGATTTGGAAGAGGCTGCCCAGTGAAGTGGTGGAATCACCAGCCCTGGAGGTGTCCAGAACTGTGTAGATGTGGCACTTCACAACATGCTTTAGTGGGCATGGTGGTGTTGGGTACATGGTTGGGCTTTAGGATCTTAGAGGTCCTTTGCAACCTACTGATTCTCAGGCTCTCCAAAAAACCAACCCTAAAAGCTCCAAATCCCAAAAACAAACCCCAAGGCAGTTCTGATGCAGAGATGTTGGTGGGTTATTGGCTGTCAGCTTTTCCTTCCTTGCAGTCTGGCATTCAGAGGCTGGTGGAGTCTGGCAGATACGACACTCAGGAGAGTTTCACAGTAGTCATCCAGCCTTTGTTCCACAACCTCAAGATTCCTCTTGGTCAGGTATGGTCTAACCAGACTTCTGCATGCAAAGGACTAGGTGTGGGTATCTAACCTGTAGAGACCATATGCAAAATATCAGCTTGTTCTGTGCTGTTCTTATTATAGCTTGTTTCTTTTTGATGTAGCTCATCAGATTTCTTCAGCTGGAACTAGCAGTTCTTTCCTTTGCATCTTGTGCTGTCAGTGTCAATTACTGTTTTGGAAAATGGATCCAAATCTGAATTAAGAGATTGGTTTGTCTATGTTCTCAAGGGTACATAAATGTTTTTCTTTCTGAAAATATAACATGATTAATAAAAGACAGAGATATTAAGTTACAGTTCTTAAAACAGCATCACCACATTGCTCACTGGAGACTACAGAATCAGCTCTTCATGTCCCATAACTGTGTCTGACAGAAAAAAGGAGTTTACAGATCATCTGGTGGAAGTAGTAGTTCTATGTTATAAGCCCTTTCTCCTGTTACTGACAGCTTTATCTCAGCACCTTGGCTGGTGTGAGTCTCAGTAAACTATAAACCCAGGAAAAGACCCAGATGTTCTCAAACTGAAACTCCATTTTCACATGCATCTGTGCCTCCTCATCTCACCTGGAGCCAAAATATTGAGCAGGGGTTACCCTGCTAGTCCTGAACAGGCAGCAGCTGGTGATAAGTTGTAAAGATTCAGATGCTGCTAGAGACAAGTTTGGAAAACTGGCTGAAAGCTTCCTGGGGAAAACAGGCTTTGGCTTTTGTGGTGGGGTTTTTGTTTGGGTGGGGTTTGTTTTGTTTTGTGGGGTGGTTTTTTGCTTAGGGAGGCTTTTAAGTGTTTTGTTGTTGTTTGGGTTTTGTTGTTGTTGGTTTTGGTTGTTTCTTTTTTTCCCCTTTGGTTGGTTGAGTTAGTTTGGTTTGGTTTTGGTTGTGGAGCTGGTTCCTGTGAAAAGCCATCTCTAGGGGGTTTGGTACTGAGGCAGGGAACACAGAAACAGAAGTAATAAAATATTCCTGAACTCTTTTGAAGTCTCACAAGCACTAGTTCAGATTTGAGGAAAGGTCAGGATACTCTTTGGTAGGTTTTTTTCTTCTTATCTCTCACAACGTTCAGATGCTCCTGAAATGAAAACTCTGCTTCACAACTTGGCAAAAGATCAGATATAGATGCAAATTTTGGTAGTAGTCCTTTGACAAGATCCCTCAAATGCAGGAATCCAAACCTGCTCAAGGTTTGGAGAAGGACTCCTCTGACCAAAAAGAAATGTTGTTTCAGTCATCAGTGACCTGAACTCTGTCCTGTCTCAAATCAATTGAAAGCTGAGAGATTTACATGTTCAAACTCCATTTCCTTCAGATGCTTCAGTATCTGTTTTAAAGGAGACCACACTGGTGTGCTCAGTCAGCCTGGCTCTCTTCCTGCTTGCCTCTTGCTCCTTTTGAACTTGCAGATCTGTGGAA
Source organism: Galbula dea (assembly GCA_013399015.1). Taxonomy (NCBI): domain Eukaryota; kingdom Metazoa; phylum Chordata; class Aves; order Piciformes; family Galbulidae; genus Galbula; species Galbula dea. The sequence continues at coordinate 1,455,081 of VWZX01002054.1, forward strand.
GAGCAGATGGGCTCTCTTCTTTCTGGTAAAGCATTCCTAACATGCTTGTTCCCATACCAAGGTACCACAGAGCATGGTGATGCCTCTGGTGCCTGTTCTGATGATGTGCTGAGGAGAGCAGCCCTCCTTTACTGCAGAACCTGAAGAGAAACTAGACACAGAATTGCAAAGGGTGGGTTTGCTGCTTCTGGGAGGAGCTGCCCCTGGATGCAAATAAGCATCTCTAGTTAAGTGTTTCTGGTAGCTCAGTGACCAGGCCAAGCACACTTTGTATCCCCAGGTAATCATGAGACTTTCCCCATGGGAGCAGCAAGAACAAGCAGCATGAACCTTCTGTTACTGGCTCTAATTTGGCCTCACTGACCCAAGTTGGAGCTATGGCATTCTTCTGCACTCAGATGTCCTTTACACTTTCATTTGTAGGATGGGCATCCAGACATCTCCTACTTTTCACCTGACTGCTTCCATCCAAGCCAGAAAGGCCACTCTCAGCTTGCCAAGGCTCTCTGGAATGCTGTGGTAAGATGACAGGCTCTGCATAGAACATGATCTTCACCTAGACTTGGCTACCATTAACATAATCTCAGGAATCAATATTGCAGTAAAGGCCTGGATAGTTTTGGGCCTTGTGTTTGTGTCCTCATTGCTAGTTAGAGAAACTCAAACTCTGCTCTCAGCCTAGAGCCTCTTGCCTGGTGAAGTGTGTGTGTGTAGGAGTGCTGGAGGTGCCTGAGCAGTCAGTCATGACTGCAGCTGTGCAACTTGAAGTCAGGGTGACACCTTGCCAGGGAAGGCAGGGCAGTGTTCAGTAAGGATGAGGCTTCTGTCAGCTGATGTGGGAAAGCACCAGAGAAAGAGTTGTAACTGCAAGCATCAGTTTAAACCCTTCAATTGGAATGCAGTGTATTTAAATCCATGGACTGTGAATGTCTCAGTAGGAATTCAAGTGGCTTTAGTCCAGTTAAATTTGTCTCTGTTTGGAAATGAGTAAAGCTCACTAAAACTGTGTCATGACAGATTGCTTAAGCACACTCATTTTACTTGGGATTGCAGTGCAGCAGGAGCATGCCTGCAGTCAGAGGTGGTATCCCAGACCCTGGATAGTAACTTCTATGTTCTTTGGGGCAAAGTCTTCACAGCTGACACCATTTCTTGCAATCTTCAACCAGTACCTCTGAGTAAATTTGGTTTCCTTTTCTGCACATAAGCCACCTTTTGTTTGGAGATGCCATCATTGCAGCTTACTTATAAAAACTGAGGAACTCTTAGTGTCTTGTCTTCTGTGCAAAAGAAGAGAGTTTACAGCCTTGCTTTCTGGCAAAATTCCAGGGTACTTTGTGCCTGCCAAAACCCTCCAGGAGTTTAACCTGGTCCAGTGCATCTTTCCACTTCCCATTTTAAGTTTCTTTCAGGAGATGTTGTTTTCTTGCACAGCTTCCATCTTCCTTCTGAGAAGTAGATGCATTTCAGCCTTGGGTTAAATCAAGGTTTGTAAATACAGGCAGCTTTGTATAAACTTGCAAAGTACATGTAGATTCTTTGGATTAGAATTGTTATACAAATGTAAGATTAAGCCAACATGGTTACAAAATAGGGGGTTTTGTCTTCCCTTCTAGCTACAGCCTGTGGGCCAGAAAGCTGAGTCCTTTGACTTCGCAGCCGACATTGTCCTGGACTGCCCGACCCAGGTAAATGTTACCCCTGCTTCAGAAGCTGCCTCTCAGGTGGCTGTGTGTGTGTGTGCTTGCTGCAGAAAGCAGGGCTTCAGTATGCCTGGAACAAGTTCACTGAACATTGCTGTTCTCTGGAGTCAGCAGGTACTCTCATACACCTGCTCTGGTTTCTCTTGACTTTTTGCTATGCCATGAATGCTGATGGACAAGGTGCTGATTTGGGTGCTTTCAGTTGGAAGAGAGGTGGTGTTTTGCCGGTCAAGTACAGTGGCAGCTCAAGCAGCAAACAACAGAATATTCTGCACTAACTTTCCCATCAGAAATGATGGGGTTTGGGCACCACTGTGGCTCTGAATACTCCTAGTACATTTAGTTAGTGGCAGATTGGGTTTCCTGGCCTGATGCATTACAGGAATGCTTCTGACTCTTCTGGAGCTAGAAAACAAGCTGCCAAACTTGCAGTACAGTTGCCAGGTTATCAGCATGTGGAAATGACTGCTGCATTCAGTAGTACTTGACTCCCTTTCTTCACCAGTTTCAAAAAGCAGGCCAAAGAACTCAACAGACCAGGGAGCTAAGTTATTCTTTTGGGTCTGGAGACACTCATCCAAGCCATAGAAGAGAATTTTGGGTCTGGAGACACTCATTCAAGTCACACAGGAGAATGTTGCCTATGTCATATGTCCATCCTACCAGAAAAGGAAGATCTGCTGAGTTACTAACCAGCATGTTTCAGAAGTCCCCAGTTTCACTTAAATTGATCCTACTTCACTTTTCCCAGGATTCTTTCTAGGCAGTTTAAATAAACTTAGTAACTTCTTCAGTGCCAAATAATGTGGATTTTCTACTTCTTTCCTGTCACCAAAGATGCTGCTTTTGATAAGAAGGAATAGAAAAGTTTTATGTCCCTAGCAAAGACTGTATGGCCATTGTTTCCAGAAATGGGAAGCTCACCATGCTTTGAAAGGTCATTGATGGAAGTACCAGCAACTTTCCCTGCTCAGAGAGTTCTGAGGTAAAAACTATGAGACAGTGCTACAAAGGCAGAAATGGACTGTTTCCAGGGAGTTTGTCCTGTCTTACTAAAGGGAGTAGGATATTTTTTCAGATTCTGATACCCACAGGGTCCATTTGTTGTTCCCACAGTCTCTCACTCCAGTTATAAAATCCTAGTTCAGAGAGTCACATCCCTGAAAGCATCAGGTGTGTCAGACTGCAAGGGCTCAACAAGCCAAGGACAACTATTTGTATTGAGGCAATCTAAATTAGGATAAATCTCTGCAAAGAAAGGAAGAGAGGGTCTTCTAATCAATTAAATATGCCTTCTGATTTTAGTACTTCATAAAACCTCCTCATGCAGATACTGGAATTGCCCTTAATTGAGATAAGTGTGCACCCAGTGACATTTCTTAGCCTATAGAAGGTGCATGTCTTCCTGAATGCATGTTGTACTAGCAGAGGACAGAAATAACCCTGCAATTTACCCAGGCTCTCTTGGAGGGAAGAGTGATCCTTTCAGTAATCAATCAATCCCCACACAAGAAGATCTGCCCAGGTTCCTTTAGACTTTACATCAGTGTCTTCTGAAAGGACTAAACATCTAATGAATTCTAATCCATGGAAGGTTAGGAGATGATAAAGTCAAACCACAGTTGGAATCTGGCAGATGTCATTGTTTTACCATGAGGTGCTAAGCACAAATCCTACTTGGAAGTTTAGGGAAGGAGCATGGTTTGATAATCTAGATCCCCATTTTGCAGCTTGTGCAATTACTTTCTTGGTGATATGATGTTTAGATATCACTTACTATGGTCTGTGCCAAGTCTTTATTGTCTAGTTTCTCTTTTGTGTTCTGCTTTCTCTAGAGCAAACCCTTCCTGGGAACATACAAGAATAGCAACTTCACATACCCCCCTGTGGAGCCCACTGATGAGCCCCTAGAGGTAACTGTACAGCTTCTGCTGCCTTTCAGGTGAACTGTGCACAGCTGTATCTGCTGACAGTTCACACATCATGACAAATTCAGAGATGAGAAGAACTATGGCCAGCTTTCAGAAAGGGAAGTCTTGCACTGCATCTTTCCTCTTATGTTCAGCTCCTCCTAAAAGCCAGACACAATGAATTGTATTATTTGGAGCAAGTGCTATCATAACTGTGCTCAACACTAAGCCACCTAGGATGCATCATTAAATCAGCAAGTTCCTCACAAGAGGGAGAAGATAACTTAGAACTGTGAGCCCCCAGATGGCCTGAGGAAGATATTCTTGAGCCACTGTACTTCCACAGACTCAAGCAAGCTTAGCCTGTAGAGCCCAGTCCCCTTTACATGTTGGCTGTGCTGTCAGATGCAGAGGAGGTGACAGGAGCCCATTTTTCTGAGGGCTTCCCTTCCCAGCATCGCTGAGCAGCTCCCAAAGGGAAGATGGAACAAACTACAGCAACAAACTCCATGGAGGACTGGAAGAAATGGAGCAGTTATTTGCTTCTGAACAACAGCTGCAGGCACGCAGCCACACCAAGTGAGGGTGGAGGTGGCAGTCAAAACGGGCTGAGCTGCTTTGGCATGCTGGGGGTCCTCAAGTCTAGCAAAGGATGAAAATCTCTGTGTGCCTTGGGGGTCACGAAGGGCAGCAGCAGTTTCTGTTTCAGCAAGCCATAGTTTGCCTAGGGAAATAAAATTTTTGTCTGTAGAGCTAGAGTTCTACTTTTAATGGGCAATCCTTGCACTTCTGCTGAAGCTCAACAGCAATAGGTTTGGAAGTGATAGGATAAAGGAAAGAAAAAGCAGAGTACACGAACAGTTTCCCCTCTCATCTGAAAATAAGTCCTGTCCTTTCTAGCTTCTGCAACCAGCCTTTGGCTGGATGGCTGGTAGCAGAGCCATTTTTACAGGAACAGATTAGTTTGTCTTGATGGTTTTTAACACTAAACATGCTTTGTGAAGACCTCTGGTCCATGTTGTTTTTCTCTGAATGGTAGAAGGGTGTGTTCATATAATAATCTGGGTTGGAAGAGGACATCCTCAGGACATCCCCAGTCTAGCCTCCTGCTCTAAGTAGGGCTGGCTGATAGATCAGCATAAGTAAAAGCCTTTGCTCTTGCAGGGACTGCCCAGTGCAAACATTACAATTATTTATTTTCTTGCTGCCATCTTAGCCAATATTGTTGCTCACTACCAAAGAGCCTGGGTGGCACACCCATCAGCTGGGTCTGCTGGTGAATCCAGATGTTCTGCAATGTGGGCTTGACTCAGTTACTCCAGCTGGTGACATAAACATCAGAGCTGTTATATCACCTCCAAATGGATGATAAAGTCCAGTTATTTAGGGGATCTCAGCTCTCTCTACTGAAACTTTTGAAGCTGCCATTTATTTTCTTTCTTTGCAGTTTATATTCAGTGAAAACAAGCCTTTTTTGAAAGTTTCCAGGAGAAGAATAGCTTCCTAGCAGGGTGCATGGGAAACATTAATAAGATAAGATAAGACATTAATATAATATTATACCTTGGTAGAGGATTTTATCACTAGTTTTTAGTTTGACTGTTTTTACACCTGCTATCTTTTGAGGTAGAGCAGAACTTCAAACCTGGAGACATCTCCTACTAGGTCAATGGCAAAGACTGCAGGCTCTAGAGAGGGGGGAAAAAATAATTCCTCCTTGAGGAACTTCATCATAAACAGTATTTCCAGATAAAAGGTTTTGCTTTTGGAAAAGTTTTATGCTTAGGCTAGAAATTTTTTCCAGCAGTACTAATTGTTTGGGCAGTATTCCACAAAGGAGAGACACAGGACTCTTGAGCTATATAGGGACCAAACCAGGATATGTGTCTTAATTTGGTTTTGCCTTCACTGTGCAGTTGAACCACATATGAATTCTGTATGAACCACTTTGTAACTTGCCATTTCAGAACTGGGGCAGTGACCTGTCGTGTCCTGAGCAGGCTCCATCCAGTCATGTCCCAACTTCAGGTGAGAGAATGTGGAAGCTAAACTCACAAACTGGGAAGATTTCACCTCCTGTTCTTAAGAAGAATAAGATCTGGAAATTGTACATGCCAGGTGGAAAGCAAACAGCACAAGCTGATGAAGAAAGGCTGTCATGCCATAGAGAGTGAGATCTGCCTCACAGCAGAAGTGTTTTCTGTGGAGAAATGTGATCACATTTCCCATACAGAGCAGCATGGCAGATTAAAATTGCCTAGGGAGGTTGGTGGCTCAGCAAGTTTAACCCTCCTGGGGAGCCCACTCTGATAAGCAGTGCAGCAGGAGCCCTGTGTGTACTTGGAAAGCACTATGGGGAGGCTGCCAACAGGAAATATTGACCTGTGACCCTGTCCTGAAAACCAAGTAAACCAAACTGAATGCATGCATCACTAAACACATCTCAGCTGTTTTCATTTTTTCCCCTCAGCTGTTTTAAATTCCATTTATTTCCATCTTAGTTGAGTGCACTGTTGCAAGCAGAGGCAAGCAGTCATGATTTTTGCCTAGCTGACACACAGAGCTTAAGACTCCTTCTCCTTGAAAGTCTATAGGCACCACCAGATTAGAACTGAAGACTTGCATCTTTATCCTGTTAAACAGTGTTTTGTATCCAGTGTCAACTAATCCTGCTTTTTTCTCCCACTGTTTTTTAGCACATGAGCTGCAACCTGCTGACATCCAAGTCATAGCAGCACTGGGAGATTCCCTGACTGTGAGTACTGCTGCATTCCCACCTTTAGAATCAGAAAGGCACTTGCTGATTTCTACCCTAGATGTGGTTGTGTCAGGCATCATCAGATAGAAAAATTGTAAATTGCTTTGGCTTGGCAAAACAAAATTCATCTACCTGTGCCCTTTGCAAAGAAATAGCCTGAAGGGGTAGGAATGACACTGGCAATCCTGTAACCCAGTAATGAGTCATTCAGGCCAGAGCAGATTCTCTGTTACACACAAATGTATCCAAGCATGAAAGGGAAATGTCTGCCTTTATAGGAACAGTCTTTTCTGACATAAAAACTGGAGTGAGCAGTTGGCATTTTTGATGCAACAAGAGATCCTGATGAAAACCCCAATGGAAATCACTGCTTGTAGAATCCATCAGATAATTCTGATACTTCTGTGTTTCAGAATTTTGTTTTTAGATGTTGTTTCCAGGTAAAACTCCGATACAGTTTATGTACCAAGAGATGAAAACTGAACAGAGTCACCTCAGAGAAGAATAGGAGGGAATGCTGCAGATCTGCAACAGAGCTCTCTGAGAAAACATTCCAGAATTGCACAGCACTACAGAATCATGCTGGCATGGGAGGAGAGCAACTATCTGTGTCAACATTTCCCATGAATTTTATCTCCTGAGCTAATCCAGTGCTCATTCCAGAAGTTTCAGCTACTGTAAAGTTCAGGGGGAGTTGAATGGACTGAAGAGCTTACATGGCCAGGCTTTATCTCCAGGCAGAGATGATAATCTTTGAAAAATTAGAATGAAAAATAAAATGAAAATACAAAGATGATGTTGTTAAGCTGGGTCCTGTTTGGCTGCTGAAACAATACTAGAGTAGTGGTGTGATAGCTTTATTTCCTTGACTTTAGAGTCTGATGTTTCTGGAAGGACTTTATCTCCTCTGATGCTCTGCAGTCTGCTATTTAAATGGGCTGCTTTTGTGTAGGAGAAGTTCATGATTTTGAAGTATGGGGGGTACAGGGCTGCCCAGAGGCCAGTGTGTGGTGGGGAATATGGACATGGACCACTTAGACTAAAGCTGGGACCCTGCAAAAGCTTGGCAATAAAGAGTGAAGTTAACAAAATGCAAGTGTTTTCAAATCGCCTTGTCTGTTTTACCTAAACTTGTAGCAATTTGCTCTTTCTTCTAGTATTTTGTAAATGATTTTCCCCATCTTTCCAGACTGCTGCAGGAGCCAAAGGAACTGACCTACAGACAAACTGGAGAGGACTTTCATGGAGGTGAAAATGCATGGTCCTGTGTGTCTGGCACTACTGGATTATTAATGTGAATGGACTGTCTTAGCCTCTTGCTAGTCTTTCTGGAATTTACTCAAAATACTGCTGTTGCTGGGTTTATCTCATGCAATATCTAATGCTAGAGAGTCTGAGTGTGGATATTGGCATCAGCATGAGGAGATCACTGCATGCATATTCAGTGAAGATGTCCCAGACATCTTTGCTATTTTGAAGTGGAGAGACAATACATGTCAGAGCAGGTTTGAACCTTGCTGTCCATGCTAGAGTAGGAGGAATCTGCCTGCTACCTATGGGCAGTGGCATAGCTGATGTGTGTCTGCATGTATACATCCTTCTCTTCACCCTTTCTTCCCCCCTCATGTGTCTGCAGACATAGATATCTTCAGGAGGGGCTGCCACAAGTGTATGAGGATGTGTTGGCCATGCACACAGACAAGTTTTGAATGGTAGAGGCAGAGGCTCTGTTTATAATCAACATTGCAGAACAACAGGGAGGTGGCTCATGAGCATTTAATACAGGCTTTTTTCCATGCCTTACTGCACACAAATGTGGTTTCAGCAGGGTCATGAGGAGGAGATAAGTCTTTCTGTGATGGGCATCCCAACACATTCCATCTGAATAATTTCTCCCAGTGTGCTCTATTCCCTTTCTAGAGACACAGCTTTTGGCTTAGCTGATACCCTGCCTGATTTAAAATGAAGTGGCAGTACTGAAATCTACTTTCAGTACTTTCCTTAAATTCTTTGCTTCCTCTTCTTAGTCTTGTTTCATGTTAATCTTTTGTTGTGATGTTTGTCTGGTTGGGTTTGTTGTGGGGGTTTATTTGTTTGGGGGTTTTTGGTTTGGTTTTGTTTTACCTCCCCCCTTTCTGGGCTTCTACAGAAGCAGATGGTGACAATAAGACAGGTGCCTGCAGGATTCACCCTTTTTGGTGGTTGTGTTCTTTCTCTCTGTAGTATTGGAGGTGATGGCACTCTGGAGACCCAGACTACTTTACCCAGTGAGTATCCTTGAAAATCAATGTGAGAAAAGCAAAAGGTGATGCTACTCTGAAAGCAGTCTAAGTGCATGCTAGGAAACAAGTGGAAATGGTCATGCTTGCTTTGTGCACACTGGGGGATGCCTATCCACTGTGGCCATGAGCAGCTCATGTGAGTGACAGCTGAAGCTAGCTGTGCAGTTGATTCAGCCTCTCCATGTCATAGGATCTGCATGTGACTGTGTTGTCCTTTGGACAGAAATGCAGAAGTGCTGAGGGTGGCAGAAGTAAAGCAAAGACCTGCTCCTCCCTTATTGCAGCTTTTGCTTTCCAGTGACTGACTAGAGTGGCTGTGGGCAAATGAAGGGTTATGAAACAGTTATTGATCCATCTAGCTAGGCTCTTGGCAAGGTCATGGTTTATTTTGATGATTTCAAGTTGCTATTGCACTGAAAAACAAATAATCTAAAAATACCATGAATTTCTTGTCTTAATGTTCTGAGTAATCAGTCACTGCAGTTGCCATAGCAACCATTAAGTGGTCAGTGACCATCAGTTGGAAGGGACTTGGTTCATCAGGGTTCATCTGTTCCTGTGTGATCCACTCTGGGGAGCAGTTTGACAATACCTGACAGAGCTGGTAATCAAATCTGAAAGGTTTTGTAACTGGTACCATGCACACTGCTGCCTTTAAAGGAAAAGAGAAGGTGCATTCAGGCATTGCAAATGAGACTCTCTGAAGAGGTTCCAGGCAGCACTTCAGACACAGTGCCAGTAAGAGTTTTCAGGCATCGTGCTTCCACACTGAAGGACTTGGTGAAATCTGGAAGTGTGAATAAAGTTTACTTCTCAGCAGTAAATATTACCTTGATGGGTAGCTGGAGTAGTGGGAGGTAGAGTCACATCTGGGCCATCTGCTCCTGGTAGATGAAGAAGAGTAACCGTGATTATTCTGCCACTCAGGTTCAGAGACTGCTGAGTTACCTGGGACATGTGCATGCATCTCTGGGGCTGCCAGCCCCTGACTTCTCAAGGTCACAGGAAGAAATAATTGTGGTGTTGGTGTTTGGATAGCAACTAGACTCTCAAAAGCTGTCTCTGTAGCTTCTGCAAGGTCACAGTGAATGAGGGGGCAAAACCCAGGTCTACATTCTCACCACTTGCTTGGCTTGTGCTCCTGGGGGAAGCCCTGCTGCTGCTTGTGCTGTGGATGATTAATCACTCTGGTTTTTCTTTTTGAGATATCTTGAAAAAGTTCAACCCAAACCTCTTTGGCTTCTCCACTGGCAGCTCTAAGGATACAGCTGGATTCAACCTTGCAGAGGGAGGGGCCACAGCAGGGTAAGCACAGGCACAGCTGAGAAGGGGCAGAGGGCTAAGAACTGATGGACTAGTAGATTGGCTCTGCAGAACAGGAGTTGGTACTGATGACCTGCCTGTACTGAGCATGTTTCTGTGATCCTCGTGGTTTTCAGTTGTGTTTTTTTGTTGGTGAGGTTGGGGTTGTTTTAATTATTATTTCAGTATTGGGGAGATTTATTTGTATCTTTTTCAAAATTAGAAACTTCCTTTCTTTTTGACTTCTGCCCAGAGTTTCAGAGCAAATGCCTCAGTTATGCTCCTGATTCTACCAGTGCTGCCTTCTGTCAGGCCTTCAGTGTGCAGACACTTGATTTACTGTCAGGGCATATCTGAACTGAGAAAAAGTTCATGAGCAACTCCCATTTTTTATCTTGATTTCTGGGAAGTGTGCCTCAAAGTAACACACAGAAGCCCACTGCTACCCTAGTGGCATTAGAAACTATCTGTGTTTGCAGTGCAAAGGAAAAACAGACTGAGCAGCTGGGAATTAATTCCTTTCTCCTCCTGCAATAAAACTGTACTAGTCTGTTAGGAACCAACAAGTGTAAGAGTTTCTACTGTGTATCTTTGCCTGCTCTACAGATACTCATGGAATTTATTTCCTGGACTTTCTGTGACACCTTTAGCAGTCATTAGAGTTACTGCAAGTGAGTTTCAAGATGTCTAGCAAAGCCTGTGTGGTTACTAAATACTTCATGGGTTCCCTGAGCAAAGATTCAGGGTGGTCAGTACAATTCTGGGAGTTTAAATAATGTGGTTGCACTTGTGCAGGTGCTGGAGTGAGGCAGAGCTCACCAGCTCAATCAGTCTTATTCTAGTACATGAGGAGTTCAAGCTTCCAGCTGGTGTCTCAGCATGGTTTGTGCTTTGGCCTGTGGGCACTGCACCCAGCTCAGAGCTGGAGTGGGCTCTTGTCAGGCCCTTTCCAGCCACGATGCTTCTGCCATCCCGAGTCGAAAACTCCACCACCAGATCTTGAAGGAAATTATGCAGCTAGATGTCTTCGTGCATCTGGGCAGCAGTGATGTTCCTCAAACCAAAGCCCACTCTGACATGGGAAGAATGCATCCCAGTTGCCTGCCACTTGGCAGCCATCCCAGCTGAAGCCCTTTAAGACCAGACTGTTCATTTCTGCAGCTGCTGCTGATCTCAGCCCTTCCACGTTTGCTTGTCCTTTTGAGGCACTACTTATTGTGTCCTAAATTCTGCTGGTCCTAAGATTTCTTGAAATGAGGAATGGGAGAGCAAGAACATAATGTGCTTTCAAAGCAAGCATCTAAAATGCTTCTGTCCTTTCTCTGCAGAAATATGCCCACCCAGGCACGTAAATTGGTGGAGCTCATGAGAAGCAGCTCGGTAAGTGGAACTTGGGCCACCCCTCAGTCACTGAGAGATTACTGTAATTAAGGGGATGCTTAAGTAGTGAAGAGTGCTTTGCTGATAGAAGAAAAGTCAGTGTCCTTTTCTCTGGTGTGCTTTCCAGTACCAATTTGCCAGGGATTAGCCTTTAGGAGATGATAATTTACCTGTACGCACCCATGCAGGTAAGGTGCAAACACACAAGGGAGAGGCTAAGGTAGGGTGCAGTGTGGCCAGGAGTTCTGAGGGTGGTAGTGAGGAAAAGGAGAGCTATGAAGGCTCTGAGGAGATCACAGGACTGCTTAGCTGAGCAGCAGCACTCCAAGTGGAGATCATAAAGGCTGAATGTAAAAGCACTGAGCAGGCACCTGGGGACCAACAGGAATCATACGATTAACTCCTGGGTCTGGGAAATGGCAGCACTGGGAAGGGAGGCAACTGAAGCCTTCCCCAGGTTAATTAGTCCCTCTGGTACTTTGGTTTTGAACAGGCATATGATTAATCAGTGGCCAGAAACCTCAGGGCTGGATGAACCCCTGTCAGGCCACAAGCTTTCAGGGAATTAGTGGAGGATCTAGTGTTGTAGATCAGCCTCCTGTGCCAGCTCCACTGCGGGGCCACACAAGACACCAAAAGGGTGACTTGCCTTTAATTCTGTGGCTGCTTCTACAGTTTGGGGTGGGGGAAAAAGAAATCTGGGAGAAAACCAAGGCTGCCTTGCTCCAAGTGTGGGCTGAATTTGTGTGGATGACTGTCTGGGTGTAAGCTGTTGGTTCAGGGAATTACAAGAGAATGGGAGTGCCTGGTGCTTCTTGGCTCAGACTGAATGGGAAAGGAAGGGACTGAATAAGGAGGATTTGTCAAAGCATGTGTCTCTCCATGCCAGCACTCTTGGTGGAATGCTGCAGGCTAACCCCACTGCTGGTAACTGGGCAAAGTGAAGGGAGCTGCCATGGCTCTCCATGGCTCTAGAGGGTTGTTTTATTCACTGCTTTTTTATGCAAGGGGAGGGGAAGCCCCTGCCACCCATTGCCTCTTCACCAGCAGCTTTCAGACTGTGGGTGATTCCCAGGCCCTTCCTCTGTTTGTGGGATCCTTTTGCAAATGTTTGTTATGTAAATGCACCACACTAAAAATAGTTGCCTTTGATTCTTCTCTTTGTACTGAGCGTTACAAAATGTTTTGATGAGATCCAGCTCTCAGCAGTGCCTATTGTTAGCTTGTGGTGACGTGGATGCTGCAGCTGCCCTTAGACGAGCTCGGTGAAGTCACCAGCCTCTGGGATTCTTCTATTTTAATCCAGCTCTCTGTTCCCTGGGGCACCCCTCACCCCTCCTGGCCATGGGGTAAGACTTGCCCAGCTGGCAGAGACACCCGGTAGCTCCAGTTCCACCGCTCCCTGAGTCACTCCAGCATCCACTCCCCACGTAGCTTTGTCCCCACGCTGCCTGCAGTGAGCAGCCACAGCTGGCAAACCTCTCCTGTCCACCACTGTCCCGAAGTGAACATTCACGTAGGGATCCTGGCTGCCACAGACACATTTCCATGCTCAGCTGCCCTGACAGGTCTTGTCTGCAGTAGAGGATTTCCTTCTGAGGTGAATTGCAGCTAGGCTAGCAAACAGTTCACATTTCCCATAGCAAACAGTTCACATTTGCCCCTGGAGAGATGTTTGGGGGGGGGTTTTTTGCCAACTTAACTCACCATGCCCCCTTTTTCTACTTTGCTAATCTCTCTGTACCCCACTGAAGCCCGTTTGTGAATGGTTTGCACTCTGCAAACCTCTGCATGCCTAAGCACTGGATGCTGCAATCTGTTTATTTTATGTGTCACTAGAAAATTAACTTCAAGGAAGATTGGAAGCTGGTGACTATCCTTGTTGGAGGCAATGACCTATGCCAGTACTGCTTGGACAAGGTTAGTATCTCTGAATTAGGCATGTTCATCCAGGCACCTGGCAAGTGACCAGCCCTGGAAATTTAACTTTTCTCTCTCTCTGTGAGCCAAAGTTCCTCTTTGTTTAAAAAGCACTTAGAAGTCTTGTTCCTTTCATCTCTATTGTATCAGAAACAAAGGCACAGCTTTTAATGTTGGAGGACTGTAGCTCTGGAGTAATGCATTATTCAGGAACCAGCAACCTGCACCATACTGAACAAAACACCCAGGATAAAGTGAAGAGCTCTCCCAGCTTAGCTGGACAAAGCAATCAAGACAGGGTGGTGTCTTAGGTATGCTGTTATGGGGACACAAGTGAAGCTTTAACCATGCAATAACTCCTAAGGATTCTTCATTCTTGCCTCAGAATGACACCACCAGAAATAACATCCATCTATAGTGTAAAAGATGTCTTTCATCTAGCTGTCAGTAGTCACCCCACTGGTGTCTGTGGCACAGACTGGGGGCCTGGATGCCAGCTTGTTGAAATGACCAGGGACTGTTCTCTAGTTCTGCTTTAGAGGCTGCTGCCTGGAGCATTTGCCCTCACAGCTACACCTCTGTAACCACATTCACAAAGCCATTTTGGCTGTGGGTTTTGTGGGGCCAATTCCCCCAGATTGGCAGCTTCAAAACCCAAGGTATTGCTCTGTTCATAAGGCAAACTAGTCTGGTCTGTGAGCCCTGAAAGACAACATGAAATCCAAAAATGTGATTTATGTAGTCATTCATCAGATAAAGACTCTGCCAAAAACTGTTGTATACCTTGGGATTTTCTACAGAGATTAGGGGAATATGTTAGCAATATAAAAACATGGCACTATATAACCTGTGTGTATGTGGCAATAAATCTCTTGATCTGAAAATATGTCTGCCAACAAAGGCAAAAAGCAGTGCTGAGTCAGTGTATCTTTCCCTGGAGTGCTTTGCATCTAGAGAATCTGTGGACTCCTTTCTTCAGGTGAAACAAACCTCTTGGTTCTTGAAAGAAGACTGATCCTTATTTATTTATTTATGCTTACCCAGGACACCTATTCAGTGCAAAAATATGTCAAGCACCTTCAGGACACTCTGGATGTTTTCTATGAGGAGGTAAGCTTTTAAGATACCCTAGGAAGCTATGTTCCTGGCAAACGCACTGATCTTCCCCTCACCACTGACAGACTGTCAGTGATTCTGTTTCATACAAGGTCATCCTCCAAATAGCTGGAGCCAGACTGCTCCTTAGCACTGCATTTCAACAACTGTTATTAGATAATGCCCTGAGAAAGTGGGCTGCAGTTTCAGGAAAGCTCTGTGATTCACAGTACTTTTGCTGTGGACCAAACATAGCACAACCCTAGTGCCACTTTTGGTGGCTAAACCAACTGTACAGAGTTTCATTTACCCAAGAGAGAATGGCAGTGCCCCCGGGAGTGAAGCAGGGTTTCAGCTCATTTGTTCTAGCTGCCAGGAATTTTCTGGCTGACATCCACCGTATGTCTCCCTCCCCCTCCCTTTACACATCATCCTCCCACATGCCACTGGCTGCAGTCAGTGCTGTCTGCAGCGGCTCCAGGACCTATGGATGGCACTTTTCTCTCTCACGTTGTAATGGGATCATGTTCTGTGGTTTGATCTGTCTGGCTGTTATAATCCCTGCAGCTCCCAAGGGTCTTTGTCAACGTGGTGGAGATACTGGAGATTTCTGGACTGCGTCAGATCGCAGCAAGCTCTTCAGGGTGTGCTTTGGCAGTCAAGTAAGTGAGCAAAGCAGGTCTTTGCTTTTAAAGTGCTATCTTTTGGATCAACCTATATGGCTTCTACAGAAGAGCATCCACACCAAGCTTTCCAAACTGCTTACTTTTGCAGCCTTTACCTGATGCCATAGTTCCCATCAACCTTTATTTCTTCCAATACTCCAGCTAGAAGGCAAGCAGCTGTAGATAGCAGTGTGATCACTTTTCTTCTCAGTTGTAAGGCAGCATGACACAGCACAAGTCACCATGTGATTGCCTTACTTCTGAACTTCCAAGCCATTCACTGCTCAGGAGCACAGGTGGACATGCCTGGTGCTTCTCCTTCTATTCAGCGTTACACTACCTGTGGTGCAGCCTGGGCTGCAGAGAGCAGAATGCACAACCAGGAACTGCTTTTCACACCTGATGGAGAAGATGAAAATCCTGACCTCACAGCTGAGGGACTTGCTTTAGAAAGCAGCAGTGCCTTGACAGGAGTCAGTATGAAGATGAAAAGGCTCTTCAGGCTAGCAGAGAAAGGTATAACAAAGGCCAGTTGGAAGCTGATATCTAATGAATTCCAATTAAGTTAGGCACAGATTTTTTAATAACAGAAGAGATTAACTGCTGGAACACACTGGAAGGGAAAATAATGAATTGATTCTGTTGCTTCATGTCTTCATTCCAAGCACATTTCCTAGAGGATGCTTTTCAGTATTAGCTGTGCATGTCAGCACAAGTTATTAGCTCTTAAAAGGGGTAACAGAAGAAACCATGGTGGTCTAAGGAGTCAGAATACATAACAGTGTGTCTTTTCTACCTTTAAATCCCTAGATTCCTGAAAATCTGCTGTAAGTCTGTGTGTAGGTGTTTGGGTGTTCTTTATTCCTGCTAATGTGTGGCATACTAAACACTTTGGTGTTTGGTGACTCAGTTATTACCAGCTGTGAGAGGTGTTCACACTGAAAGCTAAGTCAGTAAGGATTTTTTGTTTTGTTTTAGTATCTGTCTGTTTCTAAGGCAGGGAGGTGGCTCTCCTTTGGCATGTGATGTTTGAGCACCTATCCTGAGCTTTTTGAAGCAGACACAGGTTGCAGAAGGCTTACCTAGGCTCTTCCAGGTTGGCTTTTAACTTTAGCATTTCTTTCATTGAAGGAATGCTTGCCCATGTTTCTTAAACCCTGAGGAAAATTCTTCTGAACTACAAGAAATAAAGAGAGTTAACAGAGATTTTCAGGTAATATCTTCAGTCTGTAATGGTTTATCTTCACTTGTGCCTTGCTTCCTTCACTGCCCTTCCTCTCGTGCATATCCTTGTCAGGACAGAGAGAGATGACAGGGAAACAGCTTGGCTACAGGCTAAACAAACCCCTAGCCAGCTAATCAGTTAGCAGCAGTGCAAGTCTTTCTACACTGCTTTGTGATTTGACCTCAGTTCTGAGCTGGAGGCAGGCTGAGGCCAGTTCTGTTTCCAGCTGCAGCTTTGACAGCTGAAAAGGAGCTCCTGCTGGCAGCTCTGCTCTTGAGATGAGTTTGCCCACTGTGAATCCAGTGAATGGCTCACATGAATTAACAGGTCATGTCACTGCAAAGGTGACAAATTATCTTGCATCAGCTGTTTTTTGGCTACTCTTAGCAGAGAAAAGGAATTCAACCCACTTGATACTCCTTTCTTTTGCCATGGGCTAAGAACATGCATGCAGATAGCTCCCCATGGGTCAGCCTGCTATCTGAGATCAACTGGTCACAGCCTCAGGCATAACATCCACTCCAATTTAACAAAGGCTATACACATAGCTATTGGAGCAGAAGGTTTTTCCATCCTTCCATCCCTTGAATACAGGAGTCACTGTACTACTTCATTATGCTCCCCAGCCCTCCCTTTTGGCAGTGGATGTTCAATGCATCTTGGAAACTACTTGTATGAAGCCATCCAGGGGCCATTTTCCTTAGCTAAGGAGGTAAGCCTAGGGGCAGTTTGAGATGTGACCAGGAGCACTAGAATTCATACCCACAAGCTGGCCAGTAACAAGGAGATCTTTCTCCTCTCTATATGAATATCTATTGCCATAGTTGTCAAAAGTGGCAGGGGATTTTTCAGTGGTTAAAGTTTATTTTACTTCAAGCATACCTTTCTGAAAAATTAAGCACACCTCAGTGCACTTTAGCCTCCCCTTGGCCTCCTGAACTCCTTTCTCACTTCTAGAAATGTTGATCTTAGTCATTTTTTAAAACTCTCTGTAAATTTGAATCTTGCTGTGATGAGCAGCACTGAGTTCTTTAGGGAAGGTACAAACTGCCTTATTTTTTAATCATGAAGCACTTTTACATTTCCAATGATCCTTGCTCCTGGGCATTTTCTTCACAAAAAAATCTCTTCCTGAACAGAATGATTTCCTTAGCCCTTCTCTGCTTTATGCTGTTCAGCTGAATTTATACTAAGAAGTTATGGCTTCCTACATTGAAAGAAGGTGCAACAAGCTGGGTTTTGAGAGCTGACAAATGTTAGATGAACTTTGTCATTACCTTCCCTGTTTCTAACCATGAACCCTGTGCAGGCTGAAGCCTTGCAGCTGATCAACAGTGGTCGGTATGAGAAGCGCCAGGACTTCGCAGTCGTCATGCAGCCTTTCTTCCGAAACACCTTGCTGCCCCTGGATGGTGTAAGTCCTCTTTTTCTCTCCCAGGATGCAGGGACCAGAGTCTTGACTCCTCTCAGGCAGTACAAGCCATGTCACGAGATCTGTGTGTTGGTTTTGCACAGGGAGGGCGGACCCTGCAATAAGAATGACAGAGAAGACAGGAAAGGCTGTGCTGCCTGTGAATCAGAATGGCTTTAGGAATCACTGTAGTGTGCAGGCACTAAACCTAAGCAACCTCTGGTTTGATCTAAAGTGCATGTTAGCTCCCTTCCTTCATCCCCTGCTGGAGGGCTCGGTTGGGAGCCACCACAAGTTTCTTCTGGTCTAGATTGTGGAGTATGTTCAAGTTTCCTTCACATGGAGACCAGTACTCGCATGCCTGGCTCACCCCAGCCTGGAAACAGGAAGCAGCCTTTGAAAGCCAAACACTAATTGTCCTCCTGTTCTCCAGCCCTAGCATTATGCTTGCTGTGTACTTAGGGATACATTTGTCAAATGTATGAATCCTGCTCAAGCCACACAGTTTTGCTGAGGACTGATTTTGTCTAAATGTCACTCCCATTTTGCTCTGGAAGCCTTCAAGTCCAAAGAATGGTTACTGTATTGATGAGGCAAATTCTCCCTGAGACAGACATTGGACACAACTGGATACAGTTTTTAATCCTGCCTGAAATTCACCTGAAAGGTTGCACATCTGAGTCTGAGTTGTGGAAGTGTTGCCAGCAAGAATAAGTCACTGGTTTCCTATCAGTTCTGTGCAAGGTGGAGGGGGGTCAGTGGCAGAGTCCACATAAGAGATGTCATTGTTGGTTTGACCACAAATTTAGGTCTCTTATGAAAATTGCTGTGTGAGATTAAGCAGGCTGCATCACACAGAAGGACTCAGGATGCAGTCATCAGCCCACAGTTAGGAGTATCTGAGTTTATTTCAGTGTTTAAAAATGAGCATGTTGCCTTCAGGAAGACCCCAGCGTTGTGAAGCAGGTCTGTCAAGTACAGAACGTTATTAGATATAATGTGGCAGATGTGCTGAGAAATACATTTTTGCTTTCTCACAGACCAGCAAGCCAGACCTGAGTTTCTTTGCTGCAGACTGCTTTCACTTCAGTGCAAGAGGCTATGCTGAGATGGCCACAGCTCTCTGGAACAATATGGTAAGAGCTTGCAACCTAAACCCCTGTGTGTTGCTGATGGTTGCACTTGATGATCTCAAAGGTCTCTCCCAGCCTTAAAAATTCTGAGTGATTCTGTGTTTGTGGTAGCAGCCTCTAGAAAAGGTCATGAGAAGGGTAAGTTAGCAAGAACTAAAACTGATCTCCCAACAAGAGGGGAGCTGCTTAGCTCTGAGGTCCTTCTCAGTCTGCACTGCTTAGGAACACAATCCAAAGCAATCACATTGCATAGAACACTGCAAGTCTTCAGCTCATTCAAAATGAGAAATCCTGAGAGCCTTAATGGAATGAAAAATTCCTTTCTCACTTGGTAAATAACTTGCATTTAAGCAAAAAAATCAGCCTAGTGAAACATAGTCTTGTAGGCTTCCTGAAGATGTCTGTGGAATAAGCTTGCCCTTTTTCAGTGAATCCTGTTAGATTTATTAGGAAAACATAATGTGATCAGACTTCTGCTGCAATGGAGAGTGTGGATGTGTGGTGCCACCCACTAGTATCTGAAGCAGTTCTAGCAGAGTCACTGAAACTGATGGGGGGCCAAGGTGACACCAGTGATGACTCTGCTTGTAGTTACATTCCTCCTGTCATTTTGGGGGTGTTAGGTTTTGGACACTGCTGGAAGAGTGTTTAAGAGACACAGGCTGGACTTGATAACTCCAAGGTCCCAGTTGCTTTCAGAAGCATTATGTTGCCCATGGTGGAAGGAAGACTGTGGCATTTTCATGCCACAGCCACATTTCCTCCTCTTGTCTCACAATCACCTGTACCCAACCACGCTGTGGTACCAGAAATCCTGTGCTCTGGTTTGTAGAAGAAAGAAGCCTACATGGAGGGGAAGTAGAAGTTTGAACAAGACAAGAAACTTTACAGAATGCTCCAGAATGGATGTGAGCACAAGGACTGGGAAAGGCAAGGCAGCAGCCTGTGTAGTTGCTCAGTGTAGCACACGAGCTCTAGGTCTAGTGTTGTAGAGAGCAGGAGATGGACAGTGCATGCACAGCAAATCTGTCTGTTTTCCAACAGCCTTCCCTGTCTGGGACTCCAGATGACAAGCAGTCTGGTAGGCTTCTTGGTGTGGTAGCTCAGACAGGGCTAATGGTGGCCCAGAAACCCCAGGCAAACACAGGAAAATAAATAAATCACATTGAGCATGGCTGCAGGCTTCAAGATGGAAAAGAAACAATACCTGGACATATGGTAGGCTTAAATTTGGGTTCTGCTGCCACATGTTGTTCTTCTTGGCTATTACTCATTCCTGAGTTGCCACCAATCCTTTTTCTGTGGCACCAGAGTTGTATTCTGCCCAGACTGTCACTCATTTCCCACACATGTAAGGATATCGACACACAGCTTTCTCCTGGGCTCAGGTTTTTACTGATGCAAAGTGCAACTTTTCCCTTCCACAGAGATCTCTCAGCCTATGCCAGCTGAAGATTTTACTGTTTTTAAGTCTAGTTCTTGTAACATGTCCCTAGGTTTTGCTTGCAGCCCATGTACAGTGTGGCTGTGCAAGCCTCCTGCAAGGCTGCATTGTGTCCTTGTTCCTGAAAGCTCAGCAGGCTGCAGGCTGGTGGCCAAATGACAGGGATTCTTCTCAGCACAAGTAAAGGGCCAGGCTCTGCCTGGCCACTGCCTGTCTATGCAGGGATGGGGATGGTTTAAGGAGCCCCTCCCTCACCATGATGCTCTTTGCCCTTCTTGTTTCCTGCAAAGGAGCGCAGGCTCCTCCTCTCTGAAGTGAGAGGACTCGGGAGTCCTAAGTGCTCCCCACTGCTCCTAAACCTACCTCATTGGTTCTCTGGTATGGCAGAACAGCCCAGAGAACACAGCTGGTGTTCTGCCTCCACGTTTGCCACATGCTCTAGAGGAGCTGTGCATTTCTTCCAGGAGTTGCCCTGCATGTTCATGAACACAGAGGTAGTGTCATCTTCAAAGATCAGAAGCTGATGCTCCTGAGAAACAGGTGACACAGAAATGAAGCAAGCACAGTTAGCTACAGAACCTTTATCATCCTGTGTCTGGACTCTGTGCCAGACTCCTTACCAAGTGCCCTGGACTGGGGAGTGTTGCAGTTATCTACCCGTAACCAGTCCTACCCATGCTACAGGACAGCCACACATCATACAAATAACCACATCAGCATTTGAGATATTCCCTTTAAGGTGCAGCAAAACTGCCAAATTCACTCTTCACAACACTAGCTGGTGGGCAGGCCAAGAGATGAGGACTTTGACAAGTCCAGCAGGACCCCAAGACAGTCAGCAGAACCTGGCATTCTCTTTTGTTTCTTCTCTTCTCTCAGCTTGTTAGCTTTCTTCTCTTCCCCAGACCCATTTTGCCATGGTTCATCTCTCTCTTCATTTTTCAGTCTCTATTTCTTTTTCTTCTTTTTCTAAGTGACCTAGAGAAAGAAAGTGTTCCCAGTGTTTCCAGATGGGAATCTCATGAATAGGATTTGTTTCCTCCTTGTTGTGTTGGGCTGCTTGTGGTATTGTTTCTCCCCAACATACAGCTGACACTTTAATCACTTGAGGACATGCATAGACAATAGCAAAAGCACCAGTACTCCTCTGTGCTGTATTCCCAGAAGTGCTGCAGCTCTCTCTGGGCCTGCCCTGCCATGCCATTGCTTCAGGCATGTCCATACACAGTTGTAAACACTTCAGTTAACAGGGCTCAGCAAGCCTCTGCTTGTTAGCTTAACTATGGCAACCAATGGTATGTGCACTCCTAGCCAGCCACAAATGCTATGCTTTAGCCTGGGCATATTTTGAGTTGGAAATGGACTCAGAGTGAGTCTAGTATCAGTTGTTGCAGCTCAGCTGACAACTGATAGTATATAAAGATCTATTTAACTCATTTCTTGCAGTCTTGTGAATTTAGCCTCAGCTAAACCCCCCAGGGAATTTCCTGTCTGAGTGAAGACTGTGAAGGCTGGCACCATCTCCTCATGTCTCTGACTGCATCATTTCTGAAGCCAGTTCCATCACCTTGACACCTAAGCATCTTTCCTTCTCTACTGTGCTAAGGAACATGACTAACATCTGTCATGTGGGTTTTTTTCTTTGTGGCTTATGCCATCATCTGAGAGGTATATGTGGGAGAGCTGAGTGCATACTGAACCACTTTGTTGTAGCAGAACATTTAAAGTATGTGGTATTCAGAGTTTTCTCCCCCACCCCGTGTAAAAGAAGGAAATGCTGCTCCTGTTGCCTGCTTGCTGAGGGAGTATTTCTGCAGACAGTATCAATAGCCTCGGTTCATGAGTGTTAAAAGGTTTGGAAATTTTCCTGCAATGCACCTTCCACCACATTCCTTTATTACTGCAAGCACCAAAAGACTGGATAAGAAGTTGTAACTACCCAAGTCAGGAGAGTCTGAGGAGGGGAGGGGGAAAAAATCATCCTTATGTTTCCTATGCTTCTCTCTTTTCAGCTGGAGCCAGTTGGAGAAAAGCAGACTTACAACAACTTTACACATGACAGAACAAAACTGAAGTGTCCCAACCTAGTAAGTAAAGGCCAAAGATGTCCATACTCTCCACTAATCACTTTTCTTTTTCTCCTTTCTTCTTATTGCTAGAGAGTAGCTTTGTGTGAAGGATTTCAATAGCTAAGATACACTCCTGTTTTGCCTCTCAGTTCAGACAGTTTAATGACTCTATTTTCATTTGGTTATCTGCAGCAAATTAGGAAATAATGTCACTGGTCTCTGAGACTGCTCCTTTTTGTGTTCTAGGAACCTTTAGGCAATGTTGAGCTCAGAGACAGAAGGCTGCACAGCTTTCTGTATGCTAGCTGAACCTTTCTCCTAGAGCAGCTGCTAGTCCATCGGTTCCTGACTGACAGCTCTTCTCTGGGAGAAGGGCTTCAGCATACTGGCTGAATGCTGCCTGCTGAGTGGTCTGTGGTCCTAAAACATTTGCTCTTCCCTTTGTAGGAAAGCCCCTTTCTCTCCACAACGAGGAACAGTGGATTCAGAAATGCAGATCTCAGCTTGGAGGAAACTGAACCTCTGGTCCCCTACTGGGCTGTCATTGTGGCTGCAGTAGCTGGAGTCCTGGCAGGGTCTTTACTCCTCTGGCTTGTGTCACTGAGAAGAGCCAAGAGGCAGCAACGTGAGACTGACACAGAAAAGAATCTTAAAGAGACATCTCTGTAAGGCAAATGGAACAAAGATCTTTCTCTGCTGAGGCTGCACTCTGGTGTGATGCAGGGGACATATAAAGGAAGATTCTTGGTTAGCTAAGGATTTTGAGGCCAAATAATCTTCATCAGAAGTGTACTATAGAGTTAGCTTCTGCAGATCAGTTGAGTAGGAGATGAAGTTCAAAGTGTTAATGTGTTTTTTTCCATTCTGGGATGCAATTCTCCATTTCATGAATAATATTCAGTATGTCACTTGCTTGCTTGAAGTGAGAAAACTTGTTCATGCATCTTGGCACCTGAACTGTGCATCTGCCCTTTTTCCTTATAAAACTGTCTGTGAAATGTTAGTACAAGTCCATGGCTGTGATCAGGTGCTCCCCAAAGCAAGGTAAGTGAGACAAAACAGAGAAGCTGCAATTTCACCTCTTCCAGCAAGACTATGAAGTTGAAGATGCTAAGGTCATTCCACACAGGAAAGTACAATGCTATGGAAACATCTCAAAGTCAACTTCTGAGCAACCTGGACCATCATCCATTTGGCATCCCTGGTGCAGTGCTGAGCTGCACAGCTAAAATAACTACACCTTCTCCACTGCCTTCAACTCCAGGCTCCAGCTGTAAGGGACTGGATGTGGAGCTGGGCCATCTGCATCACTTCTCCTCCAGAGCTGAATAGCCCAGTAGGGCAGCCCTGTATCCTCCTTCCCACTGCTCTACAGGAGCAGGTTCCAGAATGACTCTTCCTGTGAAGAAGGAATTTCTTCCCCCACATCCATGAAGGGGTCTCTACTAAAATAAGGTACCTGCTTGGCAACCTAGCCTGGCTGAACCCTTCCCCTGGGACCTGTGTCATGTTCAGGTCTTCCAGCATGCAGCCTCTATGGCTGTTCTCCAAGGAAGAATTTGCCAAGTGTTTTCAAGATTCTGCTCAGGAGTTCAGAGGAGGTCCCTCCTGGAAACTAGACATTCCTTGCTTTATACTTGCAGGTCAGTTAACAGGATCTACCAGCACAGAAGATACTTCACAGCTTCCCTGTGATCTTGTTCTCCAATTTCTTTGTTATTTCCTATGTTAAATGCTTCAAATGTTGATTTTGCTGAAGTCAAAGCCTTGTTTGCACTGGAATGGATTTTTGGGTTTTGGGTTTTTTTGAAGAGTGTTATTTTCACTCCAGAAATGCACAGAAAAATTCAAATGTTTCAGGGAATAAAGTGTTCTGGGGTTCTTAACTCTCCTCATTACTCATTATGCACACATGAGGCTTTCAGACTCCACCTTTTCTGTCACTGTCCTTGCTAAGATGAAAAGAGGAGGGTGAAACACAAGTTGCACAGTCAGGTTCCAGGGGCTGCAGCTCCACTCATCTTTCCTTTCTTCTGCACTCAAAAGTTGGGTTATTACTAGTAGACTTTTATTTGTCTAAATCTTATCCAGAGGTGTGTGTCTGGGAGCTCTCCATGCAGCCCCAGCTGGGGCTGTATTTGGAATGCACAACAGAAGCAGCGGCATCTTCCCCTCCCCTTGCAGCACTGACATCTCTGCTGCTTTTCCTGCACCTGTCTTCCCTGCAGGTCATTAGCTATGTGCCTGCTCTCCCAACTGATGGTGTTTATTCAGCTCAGTAGATGGCAGAAAGCCTCAAACCTGCAACACAGGAGGCAAAATTTAGTGTATTCCAGCCCATTTCACAGCACCTTCACCTCAGGTACATGGTAAAAGATAAGTCTCACAAGTGAGGAACTCAAGCAAATATCCCAGTGGATCGTGAAGGCTGCAGTTTCCTCTCATCCCTCAGTGAGTCCTCTTCCCCTGTGGGAGCTGGGGTAGCCACTGCTTATCCTTCCTGGCTTGGAAAGTAGTAAATACTTGTAGTTCTCTGCAGAATCTTTCATCACTATTAGGTACTCTAAAGGAAACTCAACCCAGTAGTTCAGTGCTGGTTTACCTTTCTAAATTGTGTGCATGCAGGAAGGAGGGTGAGGATCCTAAAGCATGAGCTGGAGCTACAAAGTACTGCAGCTTCTCACAGGGGAGGCAGTTGGGGATTTCTGCCTCTGATCCATGGGCTGAGTTATTTCAGGTGGAGAAACCAGCTGCTTCCAAATATCTGAGTGCTTTCTCATTAGCATAAAAAAGATTACAGCTGTGAAGAAGGAAAGCAGCCTGAAACCTTCAAGGTGTATGTGTCATAACCATCAAGGATTTTTAAAAACTCCTTTGGGTGTCAATAACTAGCCATGAAGGAAAATCTTTGATTTACCATTGGTACTGCTGAGGTTACTGGAAGCACCACCTGAGGGCCCCAATGGGCTTAGGCTGTGGCAGGACACAATCCCCAAAGTAAAACAGCAGCCAGGGCTGCTCAGCAGTGCTTCAGTTTACCAACAAGAGCTGGGCTTTGGGCATTTCAGAAGAAACTTGTGTGATGGCTTGACAGGAGTGGGTGGATGAGGCAGAGAGTACTTCCCTTGCCCTCAGCTTGGCTGGCAGCACCTCCTGTTGAAGTCCCAGGAATGGGCCAGTTCAGCAGCTCTCCACCCACCAGGGCTTTACGTGCACTTGCCAGGTTGCCCACAGGTATCCTCTGAATCAGCTTTCAGATCAAAGGAAAATTAGGAATAAGCAGAGAGGACACAACTGGGATAGACTAAACAACAGTAAGCAGGAGACCCTCTGCTGAGAGTTTCTAAGCCTTGCTCTCTGCTTAGCTCTCTCGCCAACTCTCTTGTGTTACTTCAGTGCAGATGTTGGGACCCTCAGGAAGCTCACCTGTCTGCAAACACAGCCTCCAGGGCCTGGGCTCCAGCAGCTCCTTAATGTCCCACAGCAAATTAAGTGATTGTATGAATCATGTAACATCCCTGAGCAGCCCTTCCAGACCCTCTGGGGATCTGAGGTGCTGACACACCTAGGCTGTGAGTCCTAGAGAGCCTCAGGTGGAGGACAGACAGTGAGATGCTCACTGTAGGTAAGAAGACAACAACTCTGGAAAGGTGCAAAATAAGAACATCTGGTATCTAAAAGCTTTTTAAATCTGAGGGGGAAAAAACAAAGGGCTGATAATGTATTCTGAAGAACTGACATGGGACTTTGTAGACCATACTGAACAGGTTTAGGTATCTGGATGCCATCACTGTGTCATCTACATAAGCTTTCGCTGCATCTAGGCTGAAAATGACACAAATGCTTCTCAGCCTTTTGCAGTCTTGAGTCATGAACCGACCTTCCCCTGCTGCTGCTCCTGCTACACCAGTCCAACAACTTCCTCACCCTTTCCCCTACCTGAGATGTCCCTTTGGTACAGCTGGTGCAAGGTAAGGAAGCAATCCAGGCTGGCAATGAGGACATTCCCCTGGCTGTTGCCTATCCAATAACCCAACGCCTTTGTTGAAGCATTTCACAACTATTTATGAGGGTAATTTGTGTGCTCTGACATTCCTGGGAGATAGTCTGGTTACCCCTCACCTAAAGATGATGACATTTCTGTGCAGAGAGGTGAAGTGATGTGCCCTGAGCCAGGTGATGAGTCAGTGGCTGAGCAGGAACCTAAAGCCAGCAGTCCTGGCTCCACAGACACAGCCTGCTTGTGCAATCACCACACAACCTAGCACTCTGGTGCTAATATAGCCAGACTGGCAGCTCTGCCAACTTCACGCCTGTTTTTCCCTTCAGCTTGAATGCAAATAGAGCAAAACATTGGCAGTCTGTGTGAGTGGGGGGAGAGTGGTGAGGAGCAGCAGGCTCTGCGGTGCACAGGTCACTGAGGAGCAGATCAGCTCTGTCTGTATCCTCTGTAGCCACAGAGGGGCACTGAGCCCTTAGCAGCTCTTTGGCAGAAGCCCAGGCTGTGATTTTTACAGGGTGTGGAACGGAGAGGAGGGAGAGATTCACTGCTCTCCCATCGTGCTCCCACTTGCATTACCCACACCCAGGAACCAGCAAGCCAGGTTCCACCTCCAGCCTGCGAGATGGGAGGCTGCAGGTCGCACCCTCTCCTTGCCTAGCTCTGGAAGGAGCCTTGTGCAGTGCTTGGAGTTGGAAAGGTCAGGATTTGGGGTGATCTGATCTCATCTTTGTTTACATGGTGAAGGTATAGCCTTTAGAATAGGAAATGAGAAATCCTAGGGAGAAGAAATCATGTTGCTGAAATAGAAAGTTTTGGTTTTCTTGCATCATTGGTCTGTTTGTTTTTCATTTTCACTGGGTGGAAAAGAAATGATGGGGGGAAATAGACCTAAAGGGGAATTGTTCATTTCAGAGGCTATGTAGCTATTTCAAAGACTATTTAGTTCCAGGATATTCACAAGTGCCTTCTGATTTATTTTCCAGATGAAAATATAGAGTTGAAAAATATTACTGATTTGGAACCTTTGAAATTTATTCTATTGCTAACCTGATTTTTCAAATGGAAACTAAACCAAACTGTAAGCATGTCCAGTTCTGAATACTTCCAGTTAATTCCAAGTGGTTATTTCAGTGCTTGAGAGGCAGCTCCATTGCAGAGCTAACTCCAAACCAAGTTATCAGGAGCCATCTTCGGTAAGAAACCCTGCAATGCAATTATTGCAACAGTTGCAGCACGTGTGTGACCGTGCTGACTGGGTAAGCCTCTGCCACTGGCTCCAGCAGCAGGGAGAAAAAAGAGAGGCATAAAAATAAAAAGAGGAGATGGGGAAAAATATTATTCCACATAAGGCTGCCTCCCAGCATCTTCACTGGGATGCTGACAGCTCACACCTTCAACAAACTGCCCTGCTTGGCCTGACTGCCATGCCATCACTGGAAGGGGAGGAGTGGTTATGGACATGGGGAGCATGTGGCTCTCCCTCTGCTGTTTCCTCCCAGGGAAGGGAGATCTGCTTCAGTAGGAAGCTCAGTACCAGCCCTGCTTGTGCTCTGTGAACAGGACTGTGGAGTTGGGGAGCTGCTCTTGGGTCTCTTACTGCCAGAGTATTTTTAGCAGAAACCTGTGGTTTCTTTTTGGCTTTTGAACCCTTGTGATTTTCTGTGAAAGCAGTTTTGAGCTGGAATGAATCTGCTTGATGGGAAACAGGGCTGCCTCTGCAAATTCCCAACTCCAAAGATGATGTTACTTAGCCCTGTGCTCTCCTTTGGTCCTCCTTGGAGCAGCCCCAACTGACTGTTTGCTATGACAATCTAATTATAAATTACTTTGGCCTCAAGCACCAGCTGCCTCAGGGTCTTTTATGTCATTGAACTGGAGAGGCAAAAGTTAGGTGCTTCAAGAGCCTGCTCCCTGCAGGAAGCCAAAGGAATTCAGAAATGTATTAGAAAAGCATTAGCTTCTCCTTTTCTCTGTTTTTCCACTGGAGCCCATCCAGATGGAGCACAAACAAGGAGAGGATGAATGCAAAGTGCTCTGCCACCCTGAAAGCACGCACTGACGTCAGCTTTCATGAACTAGCACTTTAATCATCACATGGGGAATGTTCCTCTCTCTCTGCAGCCTCCCTTTGAGTTGCTCAGTGCACCAGCATTAGCATTTTGGCAAGGAAGATTTATTTTCTTTGCTGGTTAAAAGAGTAGTAAATTCAAAAGGTTTTTACCAGCTGCTAGACAAAGGGCACTGGAGATCTGAAATCCTGTAGGCTCAGACTTGGTGCATCAAGGGCAGCAAAAGGGCAAGCTTCTTCCTGCAGGTATGTCCTCTGGTATTAGCTGAGCTGAGAAGCAGGAGGCTGGTCCAGACAGCATAGAGAAGTTATTAGCTTCTCCAAGCCAAACTGTACAAGATACTCTCGGCCGAGGGGGCGGGAAGGAAGAATGTGTAGGGTACCAGTCATGAGAGACAGCTGGGTTGGGGACCTTCAGACCTTCAGAGCTCTTTTGGAGGCATGTAAGCTATTTTTTTTTAGCATTAAGCAGTGAAAATGAGCAGACTTAATTTCTGTTCATGTGTCAGGCTTCAAACCAGCACCTTGTCCTTTTCCTCTGCCCTAGTTTTCTTGGCTGGTCAACAGATGATTGGACTTTGACTCCTTGCAAGAGCCAGGAGTGATGAGTTCACTGAAGTAAGAGCATTCTGAGCTCCATGAAGCAGAGCTCTGTGTAAGTGCCTATCATGTGCTGTCACCCCACTTTCTGCTGGGATTTAGCCTAGGTGACTTATCTGCGTCTGCTACTGTCTGGTGGTGTTTTCTGTATTTCTTTAATGCCCTTCACACCTGAGGGAGCATGTGTGAAGCAAGAGGAGGATGCAGCCATCCTTTGTTGGCCATTTGCCACAGATGTGCCCCATGAGTGAAATTCTCCCCCCTGGCATAGCAGCCATCATAATGCATGAGTTTGGGCAGCTCTCGGTGGAGTGATGTAACAAAGGATTTCAGTCTTCATGGGGCAGGGAGATTCCCTCTCTCTATACATTCAGAGATCTGCTGAGAGGGGAGAAAAAAAGATGCCAGATACTAAAGATGCTAGCAGGCAATTGTCAATACAGATGCAGCCAACTGGGTGCCATCAGCTGCTTTCCTTAGACCTCCTGCCTCACAATAAAGTGGTTTCCTAATTATAGCCTTCACTTCACCTTCCACACTGCACAGTCCTGCGTCAGCAGGTGCTGCTGCTTCCTTCAGGTCTGCTGGAGCTCACTGCAGAGTGGAGCTCTCTCAGCACTGGCTCCTCTCACTTGTCATTAAAGGAGGCAGCAGGTAACTCCTGCATGTTGTGGCTGTTGCTCCTTGCAGTGCCTTAGGTGGCTGAAGGAATGGAGGCATTTAAACACACACACATATACACATGTATCTAGGCTAAAGGAATGCAGGCATTTAAAATACATATATACACAAATATATAGGCTAAAGGCATGTAGGCATTTAAAACACAAACATATGTACATGTGTATATACATATATACCAGTTAGTGATGCATTTCCCAGGTATTTGCAAACTTCCCTAGTGGTATGCAAGAAAGAGACAAAGAGCTAGGGAGCAAGTGCAAAGATTGTCATTAAAGATTTAGGTAGGATCCACTTTCAGTCTTTCTCCCAGCTCTATCTCTCACACACAAAAAACTCACATGAAAACCAGAGCTGTTCCTTCCTCCCAACTACCCAGCCACCATATTTTACTCTCTTATCTTTTCAGAGCAGATACTCCCTCTTAGTCACCTCTCCCTCAAGAAAACCAAATTTTCTCCAGCTGAGCAGCCAGCAGCTATCAGCTCAGCTCAGCCCATCACACATCATGAGCTGTCTGCTGGAAAACTCTGAGTGTTTTGGGGCTTTTAATAATTGGTTTGATGTGCTATTTTATTTACTTTTTCATTTGAAGTGCTTGGTTAATGGTTTTTTAAAAAACTTTCAAGTCTGGAAACAGGTTTTTCTTTACTTTTAAAGAAGAATAGCTATTTTTGTGTAATTACAGAGTTGCAGGAGCAAGGGCTGTAGAAAACAGTACCAAATATTGTGAAATTCATGATATGATCATCACAGTGTTCCTCACATCAGTTCACAATTGGAATTGTTAATGCTGGAACTCTGACTTGGTTTTCCTGGTCTCTCTCCACCTACCACTTGCCCAGCCACTTTAGAATACAAAGTTGCTCAAAATACCCACTCTGCCCATGATCAAATATTCTGGTATTTTCCACTGCTCACTAGAAGAGAGCTGAAGGCAGAGTTCTTCCTGCAGTTCTTTTGTCAGAGGCTCCACTGGTGCTCAGCAGCCTTCTGCCATCCTCCCATGTTAGCCTGCCAGGATGACAGAAATTACATGGAGTGGCCTCATTGGTTTGTAATTACCAAGACAACATAACTACATTTTGCTGCTATAATGGGATATAATTTTTCAGCACACCCCTGTTGAATGTTGGTACAGTGATTAGAACTGAACAGGAAAACAAGAACCAACTACAGCCACTGCAGGCCAGTTAAGAAAAGCACAGTTCCACAGAAATTCATCTTCTGCAAGGTTTGGATGGGTGGTGGAGTGTCATGCTTTTACTTCTGCAGACTTTTTGGACTACAATGTTTGGGGTTTTTTCCATGTGAGATGCTTGTTTTCACAGTAACAAATAACTCCCCAGGCAGATTAAAAGAAAACCCTTCTGCATGATGATCAATCCTAAGCAATTATTTTTCAGGGTTTTGAAAAGTTCCAATTCTGTTCCAGTGTGAAAAGAAGACATGTTTCAACCTCACCATTGAGGCAAGAGAGGTCTTACCCTCTGCTTAGCCCTTCTAGTGGCAAATATTCCTGATAAACTGATACTGTTTTGCTCAGAGCTGGCAGTGGCAGATGTACTGGGTACAAAAGTGCCACTCTGATGGTGGCAGAAGACCTGATGCAGTCGAGATGTTCACAGTGTTATGGTTCTCCCACAATATTCAAGCTGTTTAGACCAAAATGTGGGTTTGCTAACACCCAAAGCAGCTGCTTCAGTTGCACTGAGCCCTTGCCACTTCTCTTTGGTTTGGGGTACCCAAGGCACAGTCCAGGCACCTCAGAAACACTGGATGATTCCATTGCAGCAAGCTGCTCCTGCATCAACAGTTAGTCACAATACTGCCTCCTGAAATACCTACCTGATGGTTCAGGGAAATACTCCTGTGTCATTGCTCTGTGGCACCACGTAATCACCTGCCTGGCAGGTGACAACCATGGCACCTTCTGGAGTCACAGAGACCGAAATAGTCGTCGCTAGAAAGCAGCAGTGAAGTGACTGACAGCATTTCTGACCCCTGCTGACTCCTGCTGGGTAGCTGATCCTCCAGGATGATCTCATGCAATCATTCTAAGTCTTCTGTGCCCACTTTATTGGCATTTATAGGCTGGCAACTTTTATTTCCCAGAGCTATAGCAACTATTGAAGTGGAGCTGCAGGCTGGCTGGTGACTCACGACTGAAGCTGGATTCAGAGCTCTCTTCACCAGTTCCCAGGAATTAATGTCTGAAACCTTTGCATCCACCCTGCAGTCTGCCTCATTTGTGTTTCATGCCTCCAGAGAGGAATTTTTCTTCCCTTCTCCTTTCTTTGACTCTGCTTTTCTGGATGAAAGAAAAACATGAAGAGTAGAACCAAGCAGAAGTCCTCACTCGGCTGTACATGCAGCTGTCTGCATACCCCCTGCACCTGTTTACCCTCCCTATTTTTGGCCCTAGAAAATCCTAGGAATGATCAAAGGTTTTTTCATCAGCTATTTCCTGACAGCAGCCAAGACAGCCATCTGTCCATCCAGAGGGAGAAAAAGGCTGGGCACAGTGTTTTCCTTCAGACTGGGGGCCTCTTGCTGTTCCCTGATCTGTGGCCAGAGCTCTTTCTGAAGGTGTCCCCAGCTTCTCCTTTGATCTGGAGTACTGCATGCAGGTTGCTGCTCAGGTTCTGCTCTGTGTCTTTCCATGTGACACAATGACCTACATACCTGCCCTTGCTGATAATGGGTCATATCCTGGCTTATCTGGCTCTCCTTTTTCCAAGGGTGATAATAAAGGAGAGATCCTGAATTATCTGGTAGCCTCCACCCACCAATCGCCAAGTTAAACGTGCTGCTATCTTCCATTCTTGTTTGTGTATTATTGAATAAGAGCTAGCTAACCTAAAGAGTTTCCACCCAGGCATCTCTGTGGAGTCTTAAATCTTAATCTGTCCAGAATCTTAACTAATTGGATTTGTCTGTAGGAGAAAGTTGTCTGTGTTTGGACTTTCTGCAGAACAGTTAACAGGAGAAATAAAAGGGGTGAGGTGGGGAGGGAGGTGTTGCAAAAAAGATAGAAGCAAATGAAGCAGCAGCAAACTGCCTCATCACAGCTTCTTACCCTGGTGCAGGATGGGTGTGGATGTTGCTTAAATCTGCAGTGCAGGTTCTGCATACATAAACAGCTGAGTGGCCTACCATGGTTTTTCTTATTCCTCTGCCCTTGGAGGTTAGTTATGCAGGGAAAAAGCAGCAGCATTCCTGCAATGAATCACACTAACTTAGGCTTCATTTCTGCTTCTACTACCATTGCTGCAGTAAAACTCAGGATGTAAAATGCTCCTTCCATTGAGAATGGGTTGCAAGGGCTGCTGTGCTTTTGTAAGCATCACTGATGAACTGGTAAATACAAATAAAAACATGATAGCCCATGGAAACCCAAACACTGAGGTTAAATAACTCATTTTAGGCTTGAGAGTCAAAATCAGGGGTAACAATCTATCCAATGACTCCTGTGCATGTCCCACTGTTGGCATACCAGTACTGCTGCTATCCCTGTGTCCCAGGTTATAGGGCATCTGCTATGGCCAGAAAGCAGATGCTTGCCCAAGACACTGCAGCCCTGCAAACACACTAACCCTGCCTAAAATACCACCACACCAGGAATGAAAAAAAGCTGCTTGCAGCTCATTTAGCAAGGTCTGTAGTTCACATCTGTTTTCTGTTTGGTGCTTCAGGCTTCCTGCTGGCTGGAGGCAGGCAAGGAGAGGCAGCTGTGCCCAATTATGGTCAGAGACACGGGGCGATTAGAGTTTAAAAGTGGTGCAAGAGGTCACTTGTTCAGTTTGCCTTAGTGTTGGGGCTGTGTCCCTCTCCTCTGGTTTGATTTTTGTCAGTTCTACAGCTTTTGGGGCTGTTTCCAGCTTATGCTACCCTAGCTCTGTACTGATGTTCCACTGAATCTTGATTGTGTGAAGGTAAGGATACCACAAAGCCTGCTCAGTGTAACACAGAAGGTTAAGCTGAGCTTGCTTCCCGTTGCCTGTGCCCACCTCTGTGGTGGACACTGGCAGTGGAGGCTGGAGCTGGATATCAACCCAGTCCTGTTGAGCACCACAGACCTACTTATATCTGTGAGATTTAAGTGAGGGCTATAATTATTTCATTTTCCTGAGCTGTTTTGGGGAGTCTGGAAGAAGCCTGGTCTTTAGATGAATCTCAGTTTAATGCATCTAGGACCTGTGTGATTGATGGTGTCTAGAAATACCCTTTAAGCACACAACAGAATATCTAACATACCATTTGCAGAAGGCTTTGAGCCAGCCTCTCTTCTGCAGCAGCTTCACCTGGCTGGGGGAGGGAGGACCTTGACACTGGAGACATGTGGTTGGGGGTCTCCCTCTGTACCATCCCTCCCATTTTGGCAAAGGTATTGTCTAAAGAGCATGCTGGGCAAACAAGGGAGGCTCTGGGGACAACCTGAGGGTCCTCAAGCTGTGGGTCAGCATGAGGCAGTGCCTGTGCTTTCACGGGAAGAGGAGGATATAACCCAGAGGGCAGCACAGGCAAATGGTGCAAGTAGCTCCAGGGAAATGGTTAAGGGAAGAGGTGAATTTCCCCCCTCCCCCCATCCTCCAGAGATATC
Organism: Galbula dea; assembly: GCA_013399015.1. Classification (NCBI taxonomy): domain Eukaryota; kingdom Metazoa; phylum Chordata; class Aves; order Piciformes; family Galbulidae; genus Galbula; species Galbula dea. The sequence goes on from VWZX01002054.1 coordinate 1,489,333, forward strand.
TGGGATACTATTTATAACATTAATACTTTTCTTGGGGAGGGAAAAATGCCTTTTATAGGAATCTGATGGTGTGCTTCTATATTTAAGAAGGGAGGGAGTTTTGATGCTAAAGTAGAAAAACATAGTGGTTTTCTGTATTAAAATCTGCAAGTACTTAGCATAATCTAGTGATTAAAGCAGTCTTGTACCTCTGTAAATCACAAATTCCCCACTGCAGAATGGCTCCTGTGGCATTTTGCCAATTAACCTCTGTGTGCTTTGATCTCCCTTTGAAGTTCAGGCTGCTCCCTCCTAAAAGCTTGTTTAGTTGTTGTTGTTGTTAACAAAACACTTGCTGTTTGAAATACACAGTGCTTAGCTAGACGTGCTTCGGGTCCCTGAGCAGATGCAATATTAATATCTTGTGGATCGCAGAAAAAGCCTGACTCATTAGTAGAGAGAAATTAAATAAACATCCTCAAAGCAAGCAAACAAACTTGGCCACTACCGAGAATGTTTTCCAGCCTGGACTGCACTGGCAGACACATAGGATGTGAGTTTAGTGACCTGCTGAGGAGAAAGGGATTGTGTTCCCCTCACAACAGAGCTAAGTTGTGTATCCCCTGCCCTCCCTGCAGTCCTGCACAGCAGCAAGGGGTGGGGTGCAGCTGGGAAGGGAAAGCTTCTCTGCTGCCTCCTTTCCTGGGGGCTGGGGTGATAAGGACGGAGCTTGCAGGGAATATTTCTGCTCAATGTCTGGCAACCAGCAGGCAAAGCATCGCAACCACGGTGGCTGCTGCTCTCATGAGTCCATCCTTGTTCCTCCTAGGTTCTTGTCCAAGATCTTCACCTTTTGGCTTACCTCCTCTCTCATCTTCACATTTAAAAGTCTAATGTACAGTGTTTGCCTTTCTCTTTCCTTCCCAAAGTACTGTCAAGGGCTGAAAACACTGGTTGAGACCAAAAATACTTGAAGTTTATCACAAGCATTGAGTATTCTTAAATAGGGTGGTTATAGACTTTGCAAGCTATGTTATATTTATTGTTTATAACTAATGAATGCCTGACAGGTTAGAAATATGAAAGAGTTTGCTCTATATGTTCAGGGTCACATGAGTCAGTCTCAGAGTCTGAAGCCTAAAAAAGGTCACTTTGCCATCTGTAAGTAGCTTTAAAGCCTTCACAGGCCTTAAAGCACCAGGCTTAGTCAGTGGAAAAACCCTTCAGGAAGAAGGTAGCTGTGCTAGCAGAGAGCTGGAAGGTGGAAAGAGCTGCTAAGCCCACCATCTCCTGCACTTGATGCAGGTAGAGGAAGAAGAGCAGAAGGTTTTCTAGAGGCTGAGCATGTGTCTGGTTCATCACAGCTTCAGCTAATAATTCTCACATCTGTCCATTCCAGGCTTGTCTCCAAATAACTGCATCTAACAGTTGATGTTGCCTTAGGGGTACATGAAGCAGTGGAACTGGTGAGTAGTCACCTCCACAGAACCTGGTGCTCCTTCTACTGTCTCCTGCCTTTCTTTGTCATCACAGCCTGCATATCCCACCAGCACCTGTGGTCCGATGCTTCTCACTAGACCCACATCAGCCAAAATATGCCACAGAGTAAGCATGTTTCTTTAAATTCAGGTTTCCTTCCCACCCAAACCTCCAGTACCCACAGAAGAGGGAAGATGGGAGCCTTGATGTCTCCCATCACAGATGCAACGGTAGGAACACCTCTTGACACACAGCTGACTCCCCTCCCTTTCCCCACACTGAAACCTCAGCTTTCTGCTCTCACATAGAAGGCTTTTGCAGCACTGAAATAAGTGTGAGGTTTTGCGTGGTGACACTTGCCCACCCAGGAATCAACAAAAGAGAGGATTTAACCACAGACCAATTCTATTTTCTTTTCTGGGGGTGAGGGGGGCGTGGAGGGAAAGGCACTTTGTCACTGTAAGGCAATTCCTAAAAATAAAAGCACAGAAAAGCTTGTGCAGCAGTTTGGCTGCTGGGGTTCAGGCAGTAGTGCCATGTTAGGAATAAACATCAGTGCTTAGCTTACAGATTGCCTCAACACCTGGAAGGCTGTTATAGAGACAGGTTTAATAATTCATTGCTATTTCCCTCAGACAATGCACCCTGGCCCTCTTAAGGAGCATATTGCACTCCGGGTAACAGGAGGAGCAGGCAAAAGAGACAAAAGTATTAGAAAAGATAAAAAGAGGGAGATCAAATAACATTATTCCTCATGTCATCATGGAAATAGGACTATACTCACCTGATGCTGCAAGGAGGTTGCCTGGAGATGGTTCAAAGTACATGGGGTCAAAATACTTGTATTCCAAAGTTGCTTTTAAGTAAATGACTCTGGTGTGGCTGGTGGCAGAGGGAGCAGAGCACTCTCATGATGTTACTCTGTTGGGCTTATCTTCTCTATATCTGTTACCCATTTTTCTCATCTACATTCAGCACTGCATTTTTCTGTGACATCTATAAACCTGATGACATTAAATGCTACCATGAAGTAAGCAACAAGGAAGAAATGTGATTCTGCTGGGTTCCTTAGTAACCACAACCCAAACCATAAACACAGGCCACATCCCAGCAGCAGAGGAGCAGCAGCATCTATTTCTACCTCTGTCTTGAGCACCTTCCCCTGACAGCTGCCATCACTTACCACCTGGCTGGGGGGCTGTGTGTTATGACAAGGGTACCCAAAGGAAAGGGAGTGTCTGTGTGCACACAGGTACTGGGGGGTGGAGGTAGAGGGCCAGGTGAAGGAGGCAGCAGGCAGGAGAAGAAGCACTCAGGGAGGGAAGGCCAGGAGAGGGACATGCAAAAGAATAAAGCAGATATGACAGGTAAAAGTAGGCTTGTGTTGGGGTGGGCAATGGTGCATTTCAAGGTGCAGTGGACACAAGCATCAGCTGTGTCTCCAGGGAAGGAAGGACCCCAGCACACAACCTGCATTTGTTTTTCCACTTCTATTTTTTGTTTTAAAGCACTGCAGATGCAAAAGAGATTTCAGGCATCAGGATATGAATGATGCACAGCCTTTGATTCGAGCTGGAGTGCAGGCAAAGCAAAGGTGATCTGGGAAGTGGGTGAATAGATCCTGCAGAGGCTGCTGGCACAGAGCTGCACATTGTGCTGCCAGGGCTCTTCTGCAAACACCAGAGCAGGGCTTCATGTTCTCACACAAGCTTATTGACCAAATATATATGTTTACTGATGGGAATAGCCTGATCTGAAGTGGAATTGATGAAATCAGCAAAATTATGAACACATTTAAGCTCTATTATGAACACCTTTAAGACAAGGAGAAGGCTTGCTGTGCTGTGCTGTGAGTTCAGGCTGCTGGTGATCAGTGTTTCCTCACTGAGCAAAGCCTGCTGACATCCTGGGCAAGGTGCAAAGGCCACTTTCCCCATGGCTTGTATTGCTGAACAGGATCTGATTGCAGGCAGCCAGGGTTCCTTGGTGAACTGTTGGCTCAGGTGCCTTGGAGAAGTGTGTTTCCTTATGAACTGTAGCTGGGCCTGGAGCTGCATTGGCAGGCACAGTGCACAAACTGAAATGCTCATGGTGGATCTGGATAATTAAGCCACTTTTACAGAGGGCTCTGATGTTGTTGGGCACGTTTTCCCCAGTGCTGCTGTAAAAGGAAGGAACTCCTAAGCTGGAAGAGGGGTTTAGCAGAGGATATTACTTGGGATTTCAGTGGCTTCTGTAAGAGAGTTCATGAGGAGAAGTTCTGCTGGCAAGCTTCCTCTGAGTTTATGGCCACATCCTGAAAGTATAAGGGCAGCTGAAGTCAGTTTCTTACCCTGTGCTTTATAATATTTTTGGTAGCTTTCAGCTGTTAATTTGCCATAGAAAACCAGCCTAGGCTGCAGTGCAGCATTTATCAGCCAAGTCTGTACATCTACCCTCCAAAAGACATTTGAACTAATTCATTGCCTCTGGCATAATGATTTTAAAAGACATAATGGCAAGGTGTATGTGACTGGCCAGTAGAAGCAGCAGTGAGATGTGTCTGTGGAGATAAAGGGGTTGCTTTCTTGACTGTGAAAAGCAGCAAATAGCTTGTGTGACTCCACAACACCTGGGTTTCTAAGCAAGTGCTGGAACATGCAATTCTGATACCATAACTGGTTTGTAAAGATTGAGCTCCTTTCAGTTTCAGTCTCTGATGAAACAGCTTTTTCCTGCCTCTTCCTTGGCTAGAAATGCTGGCACTTTTGCTCTCCTCTGCTGCTCCAGCACTGATGATAATATTTAGCATTTCCCAAATACTTTGCATACTTACAGTGCTGGAAAACCATCAGCTCATTATATCTTCCAGTGTTTCTGTAAGAAGAGCAGTCATCAGAATTCTCCTCACTTTATGGGCAGGAATAAGGGAGAATGGAGACTAAGTGACCTAACCATAGCAAATCTGTGGCAAGGTCAGGATGGTGCTGTTGATTTCTGCATATCCTCTAAAGGCTCCTGCAAATTATACACCTTTACCTTTTCCTTTTCCCAACTCCTCATCTTGATGTCTCCTGTGAAAGATAAACTTCTGAAGTTTGATTGTTGCTTCAAGGTCATTCATATTTTGCATCAAGGCCTGTGCAGTGATTCACTTCTTACTCCATTTGCCCCTGATAAGGATGGATCATCTCTGGAATCTGATTTCCTCTGCAGAGTTTTCTGGGAGCTGGAGGCTGGCTGATTAATTTTATTGGGAGAATAAATTACAAAGAAAGGGCTGTCATTCTTCTTCAAGAATGCTTCTTCCCCAGATGACAGCATCATAAATTACAGGCATACAGCAAATGCCTAAATGCAGGCAGCTGGCTCCTGCTGGGTGGACAGAACAAGAGCAGGACTGATGGGTTTGGTCACTGAAGTCACAGGGCAGCTCTCCACTGCCTTAGGTCAGCACTGGGTGATGATTTACTTCTGATGAGATGGTTGAGCCTAAAATTTCACAGTGAAAAAAGTTTCTTTTGACAAGGTAATCTAGTCTGCAAGGTGTTCAGACAAAGATTTCCACTGATTCCCATGCAAAGGCATCAGAACGGAGCTCACCAGCTTGGATTTTAAACAAACACATGAAGAAAGGAAAGCACAAGCACTCCTCTGTCCTTTTAGGGACCATAATGTCATCTTAAGAATTTGGGCCACAGGTTCTGAAGAGAAAATCTGCTTAGAGGCCCAGATATTTATAAAGCTACAAGCAAATCTAGATGTGCAGACACAGAAGGAATCCTTACAGGCACCAGGACCATTTGCTGTGTTCCCCTGCTCACTGGACCCCCTTGCAGTGCCCCCTTTGTAGTGTGTTTGCTCTTGTGGGGTTTTGGGTTTCTGGCAATGCCCTGGGGAATCCTACTTTGTGTTGTCATTGGGGAGGGAATGAGCTCTGCTCCCTTGGGAGTCATGGGGCATTGACACCAAGTTCAAGGTAACAGGGGGTACAGGGTGAACACCTTTGATAGCAAAGCCAGGAAGAAAAGGAAGGGGGAAGGGAAGTAAGAGTGGATGTTCAGAGGCAGCTTCCAGAGGAAACACAAATTGCCTGTATTTCTGTAACCACAGTTCTCTCCAGGAGCAAGCAATGTATTGTATTGTAAATCTGGCCACACAGCAGCAGGGAAAACCTGTGCTTAGGGGAACCCAGCTTTCTGAAGGACTGAAAAGCTGAGCTGGGATGCTTGCTCTGACAAGGGTAGAGTATCAGCCCTTCTTTGGAATTGGACCAAATGATCCAATAGTGTCACTGTTTCAGCTGAAGCAGCAAAATCTGGCACAAAGATTGTGAAGCAAGTACTTAACAAAACTTAACAAGATGCAGTATACTGTAGGGTTTGATCCAAAGCCCATCAGAGTCCATGGAGAGCACTTCCAGCACACTGTGAATGAGAGGGGTGGGGAAGGAAGAAGAGTGAAGAATTCCAGGAGGAGTAAAGGAAAAAAACAGAATAAAGTGACAGGCTGACCAGAATGATATCACAGCTCTCCCTTGTCAATCCCCATGTATGTTCCTCACTATTCCTGTTATCTTTTAATGTATTCTTTATGGTAAGGCCACAGCTGGGACCTTCTTTCTGGAGGAGAAGCTCCCTGCTCTGCGTGTTTGGCCAGCTGGCTGTGAGACACTTCTGTTCACACCAAACCTTGAAAGAAAAGTTCACTTCTTCCTCCTCCTTAGGCCTCCCCTGAGGGGCAGTGGGAGATACCTTTGCTTCTCCTGGCACCTGCTCCTCTGTCAGTCCTCTCACAGGATTGTAGGCTTTTCACTTGTGTGCTGTTGTGCCACAAAATCCATCACCACCACCACTCCTTGTGCTGTCTCTTGTCCGCCTCATCTCTTGTGGGTTCAGTCATGACTCACAAAGAGAGACAGCCAACCACAACAACTTTCTCCAGGGGTTCAGAACTAATCTTCACACAATCTGTTGGCACCAAAGAAATTAACTGAAATGAGACTGGATAAAAAAACCCTAATGTGACTGTTTATCTGGAAGTACCTTTTCTGCTTGGGAAATTATCCTTCAAGCCTCTGCATGTTCCCAATTTGCTTTTCTTCCAGGCTGAAAGTCAACCCAGGCAAAACTTCATTCCCCCTCCATTATGATCAGCAAACTCTTACTTGTCTGAACTTCCTTCCTTGAAGCCAAAGTCGGTTCTGAGTTTCAGTTGGTTTTATTTGCAGCCCCAGCCAAAAGCACTAAATCATCTTAGAGTACCCAAAGCATGTATTTGGTGCACTGGCAAGCCAGAATCACTACTAAGCAAGGAACTGCTCAGTGACAAGATGGGTGTTTTCATCAGAAGATGCTATTTGGAAAGTTGCACATCACTTGAGTTCATCTCCCAGCAGAGGGCCAGGCTGCTAAGCTCCTGGGTAAGCAGGGTGGTCACCAGTAGAAAAACTTTGGGGAGGTTAAGCATGATCAGATAGATTACTTGAAGTTAAAGTCAGTAGATCAATAGGTCCCTGCACCTCCTCCCAGAGACATATTTCTTTGCTGAAAAGAATGCTATGTGAATGATGAGGCTGAGACACTTTGGGGGTTTATTTTGTGTGTTTGGGGTGTTGAAGGCTCTAGGCAGGAGAGAAGCTGTGTAGCACCATGTCAACATGAAATGGTCACAGTGGTTGCAGAGACAGAAAAGGGCTGATGGAGCATCTTGATTAAAGATCCCAAAAGGCAAGCATGATGCTGCTCACCTGTTCCTCCAGTTGACCACAGTCTGGGCCAAAAGCCAGCCCTGAGCCGTGGGACTGGCCAGGTCTGTCACCACCCCACGTTCTCCATGAGGAGATGCAAATCCTCTGTTTGCCCATGCTCTTCCACCAGCCTGTCTTTAGGTGCCCTCCAGCACCTCTGTGCTCCAGGGACTTTGGCTGGCAGCCCTGCTCACATGGGGTTTGGTTCCTCTCCTCTCACCCCCACTGGAGCGCATCTGAACCACTGGGGCGTTACAGCTCGAGTCCAGAGCCTGAGGGCAGGGAAACACAGAGGTTTAGCCAGGCTCAGAGGAGTTTGGGGTTTAATGTTTGCTGTTCAAACATTCAATGAACATTCATAAAGAGCCTGCTCTCCAAATTATTTAGTGTTATTCTAATGGTAGTCACTCTTGTGTCATCATGTGGGAAGTCAACAACTGATTTGACTAACTAAACACTCCAGTCAGGTTGGAGAAGGTTTTAATTAGTTTTATTAATCAGACAGCCTGTTCGTTGCTGTTCATGTGCTGTGGAGCAGTAGAAATGGCTGTTGGTATGCAAGAAGACAATCCCTGGGCTTCCTCTTTCAACACAGTTTGAAGAGGTGTTGTGTCAGTGCTCTGTCTGTGTCTTGAACTACGTAACAGGTAACAAAAGGTGCACTTCTGAGGTTTGTGTCTTAGAGTTTAATACCATTGGTATCTGGTACACCATTTGTTGGGGAAATGTAGCTCACACTAGCAGGAGAACAGGTTCTGTGATTCACAGAGGCGAGTCACAAATCTGCAGGGGAATGGGAACTGTCTGAGTACTGGGGTAAGTCCTGTTCATACCTACCAAAGGTTGAGGAGGAGAGAGAGAGATCAGAGTTTGAGACTGGAGTAATGAATGCATGCACAGGAGGAAAAAAATAGAGAGAGAGAAACCCATCCAACTTGAAAAGTACTTTACCAGCAAAAATGCCATAAGACACTGTAAAAAAATCTAAACCTGTGGGGTTTGATCCTGTGTGCTGTGAAATTGATGTGGAAGGTTGAAATCTGGTTTAGTAAGACACTGGGGAAAATCCAGTGCAGTTCACTGGAGAGACATCTTCTGTAACCTTAAAGAAGTGGAACAATTGCAGCAGCCATGTTAAAGAGATTTCTGTAGTGCTCATAGGAATCTTCAGGCTAACATCCTTCTATGCAAACCCTGTTGGGCTGTCTCCTCTGCAACAGAAGTGGTGGTGATTACTCAGATATCAATGACCCAAACTCTGACAACCTGGACTGGCTGCAGGTCTGCCTGGCCTCACTTTTCATGTGGTAGGAACAGAATGAGCAGCAGTGAGGGTAGCTTTTCCATGGTAGCTTTTCCAATTGCTTCTCCACATCTAAAGGGATTATTCCCAGATCAGAGTTGAAAGAGACTATTAATCTGTGTACATTGTTCAGTCCTGGCTTCTTATATCGTGGTCAGCAGCTCAGGACAATTCTGAGTGGGAAGCAGCAGCACCTCTTCTTCCCTTGGCTGCCAGGTAGCAACCACCTTCAGTCACCACTCACCTGGTCTAGACTGGTGCAGTAGCCTGAAGGTGAAAGATAAGTAACCACTAATGAAGCTGTTGAAGTGCCTAGGTCCCACTCCACCACCTATATTATACTTTTTCAGCCTATTTGCCAAAACAACACAGTATTCTTTGAAGAAGAAAGTTCCTGCTTTTCACAGGCATCATCCTTTGTGTCCTCTCTTGGAAAATTGCAGGTGCATTATATCATTGCAGTTGGTGTTATTTGCCATTGTCTCTGCTGGGAAATCAATAGGTGCCAGGGAGGATAACAACAAACACTTACAGCAAAGAGGAGATCCTATTCTTTGCTGGTGATCCTGCTAACACTGATAGATGGTAAACAGATGGTCAGAGAAAAACCTACTGTTAGCCTGGCAGGACTGACCTTAAACAGCTCTGTAAGCCTACAGATATTCTGGTTTCAGCCTGCCACCAAAGCTACAGCAGTGGCTGCAGTAGACAGGGAGGCTGAGTGCCAGCATTAAAATTGCATTTCTATCACTTTTGTTTGGTTTTAGAAAAAAACTGCTCTTGGGTCTGTTTGCTTGAGTAGTGAAGCAAGAATTTCATTATTCTAATATGAGGCTCTGTGGCCTGAAGTGGAACAGCAGCCACTACTCCTTCACTGTTCTTGCAGTCAGAAAACACAATACTAAAATATATCAAAGTGTCTGACCTCTCCTGGTCCTGAAAACCTGAGCCACTGTGTTTACTGCATGTCCCATGATCAAAAGCATGTGCCAGTGCTCCACTAAACACCTAGTCCCTAGTTTGGCCTTTAAGTCCTTTTTTGTGGCTTTCAGTGCTGGTGACAGTGACCTCTCAGAGGACTATTTTCATGTGAAGTCCTCCAGAGGTTACAGTAACATGACAGACTCTTTGCCAGGCACTGTACAAACACCTAAGGAGCGATAGTATTTGCCTGGGATGAGGCACAAACCCTATCTGTGGCAAGCAGGAATCCCCTGGTATTTTCTGTAATAGATAGAGTGTTCTAATTGAATTCCATCCTGGGTAATTGCATTGTCCAGTCAGATGTGCCAGTGGCATCCCCACGATGTGGCAATCGTTCTCCTCTGGCTGCCATAACCAGCTGTAGGAGGCTGCTTTCTTGTCTGTAGATAGGCTGGTGTGGCTAGGCTGCATCTGGGTGAAGCAGTGTGAGGAAGTGTTACCAGCTCAGAGTGCTGACAGGTTGGCTCATTCTTCCAACTCACAATGCAGAGGTGCCCAGGAAGGCTGAACAGAAAGTAACATCTAAAGGATTACAGCAACAGGGCAGCACTGTACCTGCCTGTTGTATTTCTGACTGTTGCCATCGCTATCTTGATGAGGTCTGCATTTACCCCTTCCACTTTGTGCCACCCAGAAAGGTTCAAGTCAGGCACAGAAACGACTGTTTTGTACTTTTTCTTGTGTTTGGGTTGAAAAGGGCAAGGGGAAAAAAAAACAAAAAGGAAGAGAGAAAACTAAGATCACATTCCAGAAATACTTTGGAAATCCACAGGCTTAATGAGAGAAAAGAACCAAATGCATGAATGCTGTCACTAGCAAGTCATCTGGAAAGCACAAGGGAAAATGCTTTTACAATCTTAAATGATCATGCAAAGGCACAAACAGGCAACACTCCAGCCAAAAGCTGTTTAATTAGAGCAGTAAAAGTCTTTGTTCTAGGTAATTAAAGGTGAAATTCCAGAACAGATGACAGAAATCCAAACCCTTTAAACATCTGACAGCTTTAGAGAGAAATCTGCAAGGGCTCAGAGATAAACCCAAACAAGGAGAGGATGAGGATGAGGATGAGGCCGGCTGCCTGCTTCTTCAGCACCAGTGAGGCATTGCAGGGGCTGACTAGCAGGTCCCAGCTCAAAATAGGGCCAGTTTACAGCACCTGGATGAATTCTTGTCCTGTTCAGGAGGCTGGGGGTCTTGCTTCTGTTACATCCAGGTTATCCATTTTCCATTTGTTCTGGGTACAACAAAGCCCAATCTTAGTAGCATAATCTTTTGATTCCATTTGTTTCCAATAACATCTGTACTTCTTGACAAGTTTTGCTGTAGGAGATGACTAAGCTTTGAATAATTAGGATTCTACTACAAGTTTTAATAGCATTTTCCAGTTTAGTGCTTTCTCCTTTCTCTGGAACAGTTGCCATTATAAGTTTACATGAAGATTTCACAGCAAGAAGATTTCTTACTGCCCAGAGCTTTTCTGTGGAGACAGTCATCTGTATCAGCAACAGGGTTTGGATTAATTATCTTTATGACATAATGATATCACTACCAAGTCTCCTGCATTTCTCTTCATTAACAGGCTCACTGATGTTGACTGAAATTTATTTTCCTGAATTTATTCACATATGAGAGGATGCTGTCCAAAGCTGTACCTGTTCTCAGTGCTGGCCAGAGCTTTAGGATTACAGTCCAGCTTCTGACCAGCAGGTGCTAATAGACTCAGAATCATCTGCATGAAAGCCTAAACCATTTCCTAGCTCCATGTTTTAAAAGGGCTCTCTACAAGTGGAAGAATGATTGCCTAGGATTATGCAGAGAGAGCTAATCATCTAAAGTAGATACAAACAGTATGAAAAACACACCGATGCTGCCTGGGAATCTTTCCCTCCTGGCAGAAGAAGAGAAAAGAGAAGAGCTCATTTATACCTTGTAATTGATACTTTAGCAAACAGAAAGTCAGCTTGCTGCTCTTGAAAACCAAAAAGACAAACACTGGGTTTTATCAATAACCCTGCTGCAGTATTTCTCACCCCCCAAAAAGAGTTAGAACTGTCTAGTGGTTGCTGGAAGCCTGTTGTCAGCATCACTAACCAGCCACTGCAGCTCATTCTGATTAGGAAGTGCTTGTACTTTACCAGATGAGTGTACATGAAGTGTTAAGCATTGGTCACACTAGCCTTTCTAGTTATTTAATTGGAAAGAAGCTGCTCAAGAAAGTAATTAAATTTTGTTGTTTTTAATTCCAGGAGACAGACCCCAAAAGGAGCTCATCCTTGAATGAAGAATTTACACTGCTTAACTCTGAAACTTTCCTTGTCAAGAACATTGTTTGCAGAGCCCCAGACCCTGGAAGGACATGCATTGCACAGTGCCTGTTAGGTATGTACTACAGTGCTAACTGTACAAGTGCTCTCTCTCTGTCTCTCTCTACACACCTCAGTATTTTCTCCTGGCCTGAGTTAGCTCCAGACTCAGCATTTTGGTTTCTGAGAGTCTCATTCCACGACCCAACTACCTCGGTCCTGGGTACAGGCTTGTTTGAGGGGGTGTCCCTACAAGGGGCAGAGAGCTGCAGCTCCTCTCACCCTTTTGGGTTTGGACCTGACACAAAATGCAGCTTAGTCCTTTCACTGCTGCCCCAGTGAAAGGCATGCAAGTGTTCATACAAAAATTGCTTTCTCTTCCACTTGTGACAGAGCCTCAACAGCTCAAGTGAAACTGCCTGGATGTTCTAAACTTATAAGCATCATCCCACCAGAGATGTGTTCTTGAATGATAAATTTAGGCTAATTGGAGGCACATCCTTTAATTTAGCAGGCTGAGGTTACTAATACAGATCAAGAGCTAAAAATTAACAGTGGAGCCGATGTATGCTAAATGCCTAAGTGATATCTTAACCTATAATTATACAAGCTCTGTTAATAGTGAATAATTCAAATCTTCAGGGACTTCAAGAGTCTAATGGGCTGCAGTTATTTCCAATTTACATTATGGTTGCTAGGTTTCATTAGAGTGAGGAAAAGGCTGGAGAGCATAACAGGAGGAACTTGGTGTTTGAAGTCATCAGCCAGGAACCAAAAGATGAAATTTAAATTAGAAGGTGTCCAAGCAACACAGTGATACCAAAGTGGAGCAGTGAGAATGCAAGTAGGAAGAGAGGGAGTTTGCAGAGGATGTCAAAGGAAGAAGAAACTCCCAGCAGCACGCTCCATAACCACGATACCTTAAATGCAGCACTGCTGTAGCATGAGAGGAGTCCAAAATACATTGCAAACCTCAAGTAAGCCTGGCTACATTCTTCTGGATCATTTCAGTGTTATCACTGATATGCAGATGGCAGGCTGAGGCACGAGAGAGCACATGGCTTATCTGAAGTCAGGCACTGACTCAGTAGGGCAGGAGAGGAGCGGCTAAGGGCTGCAGCCTCCCCCGACCCCCCTGCCAGGTACCTCTACAGTACACCGTGGCTTTGGGAGGCTGCTCAGCCAGTCCCCCTCCTCCCTTTGCCTCTGCCCATTTCAGCCTCATCCCATGGTCCTCAGTGTTCTCAGCTGGGCTGGGACACACATGTTTGGGAGATGTGCTACACACCAGATGGCTCAAAGCAATGTGGCTTAGAACTAGTGCTGTCCAGAGAGACAGGCAGAGTTGTCATTGCTCTGGCTCACTGCAGGCATCTGCATTACCATCCCACAAACACCAGCACAACTGCAGAGGTGGCAAATCAAGGTGGGGAGAGACAGCAGGAGGTTGCAGGGACAGCAGGAGGTTTCAGGGACCACCTTCAGCCAGCATTGCCACCACCCAGAAAGCACTCGTGTGTTTCCACAGGTCCAGGGTATGCTTTTGTGAGGTCACAGTGGAACACCTTCCAAAAGCCATGTACAACAGCTAATGGCCTCCTCTTGGCCAAGCCCACCTAGGCTTTCAGAGTAAGTTAGGGTTTTGATGACTTGAGGTTTAAACCTGCCAGTGTGACCCATTGCTACTAGTCACAGTGACATGGTCTCTTCCAGCCTCTGTTCTGAGCCATACTATATGCAGATGAACTATTTTTGGAACATCAAGGACAAATTAAATTACTTGAGGTAATAAAAACACCACATAGGTTAATAGAAGGATCAGCATGTGTCATGTTTTGGTAGAAGTCAAGGTATCTGACACAGTTTGATATCTAAACTTAGCTTTAAATTTCTTTTTAATTCTTCTGGAAGGTAAACATACAGAGTGTCTCCTTCTTATGAGCAGCTTAACAACTAAAGTAAATGTCCTTTTGTACCTAAAGATGAGCTATTTCCTCAATGTTTTGTTAGTGATTCATATTTCTTTATCTAAGTTCAGGCTCAAATTCCTTACTACTATTTCAGTTTTTGAATCCAAATTAAGTATCTGAATTCCTGAGGTTTGTTTGTTTATTTTGATTTGAACACCATGAACTCTGCAGTTTCCCTGTCAGTGAATAAGCCATGGGATGAAGAGTTGTAACTCTTCCTGGTTCTTTCCTTACTGAAACAGTTCTTTCCTTATAAAATAGGTTTTCCCAACAGCTCCTTTTTATTTTTCCTGAATCAAAGAAACCTATTACACCACAGTCTGCAATGTGTGTAAGATGTTGCTAAATAGCTCTCCATTACATCAGAAGCAACAGCAAAAGTCTACATCCTTTGTCTTAGTTAAATGATTATTATTGTTATTATGGTGTAATTACACAATGGAGAAACAGCAAATTCAAACTCTTAAAATGCTGATCATGAACTACATTAAATTATAACATTGCCCCAGCTGCAGGGCAGGTGTGCTCAGTGGCACACCCTCTGACATGCAGAGGAAGGGATAAAACAGAGCACAACACAGCAGCTCTCCTGGAAACCGAAGGAACCAACACCCAAAGAGAGCTTTCAGGCCTCTGCTGTGTCCTACAACAGGACACACGTTGGGGGTCACAGCTGTGGGGCTCAGTAGCATTTTTCAATGTGGGATTTGAAAGCGTGGTCACCTAGTGATTGACAATAAGTCTGCATTTCACCAAGTGATCTGGAAAAGTGATGTGCTTTGGTGGGCAGGTTCATTCTGAAATTGCAAAGGGAAGAAGAACTCCTTCCCAAGCCTGTTTTTCCATGCAGCAGACCAGCAGGCTTGGGTTTGGCTCAGGAACACATGCTGCAGCCTTCAGTGACCAGGAGGCCTCTGAAGCATCTGTAGCCTGGCTCTCCAGGCTATGAGCAAACCCCCTCAGCCTCTCAGCAGGTAAGAAAGCAGCCCTGCCTCTCAGAACGGTGCAGTTGAGTTACTGAGCAGCTGGAAACCACTTCCAGGTTGGTAGAAAAGAGATGCCTTGTTACTGCAGTTCTGTTAAGCACTAGCAACACAAATCAATAAAAATCACCAAACAATGAAGGGTCTTCAGCCACTGAACACCCCTGCAGCTGCCATTAGCAAGAGGTTGGAGGGCTGTTCACAAACCTCTTTAGCATATTATAAATTCCCCCCAGAGCCCTGGGATGTCCCAGCTATGGCTGCACACACGTCGCAGTCCTGTCCCCCTGCTATCCAGAGGAGGGGTTTCCCATTTCAAAGCTGTGTCCCGGGAACAGGGCTGAGGACACAGCACAGTCTCCTGTGACACACCAGCAAGGGAAGGGACACGTGGATGGGCAGAGCAGGCAGGAGACTAGACCATGACTCACTGCATCACCCAGAGGAACTCAGTTACCTTCTCATCTCCAGCATAACCCTCTGTGAGAAGTGGCTATCAGAATCCAGTTACCTCATGCATGGTTATGTAGTCTGATTAATAATATTAAAGACAGCACTTGGAGATCTCCAGATAAAAGTTGGGGGGTTGTTTTGTTTGGGTTTTAGTTTTTTGGTTTGGGTTGGGTTGGGTTTTTTCTGTCAGTCTATTATTACCACTTTCAGAGCTTTCATTTCTTGTGTGGAGTCCCTGAGTTTAAAGGAGTTCTTTCTAATTCTCTGCACACATATTGTGAAGCTCTGGCTGCTGGTGTCAAATGCCAGCATTTTCACAGGGCACAAACCATCTGCTTTCACTGAAACCTTTTGCTGAAAGTATTCCCATGTTTACTTAGAAAAATGGATGCAGACAATTTCAGCTCTCACAGCTGTTCCTTCCAGGGAAACAGGAGGAGAAGAATATTTTTCTTTCAAAAGCAGAGGTATGGTAAGCTTGATTGACATTCCCCAAAATTCAGTTCATCCAAATTACTTGCCTTGGTTTTCCCCCTTCCTTATTTGGGGAATAGCATCACAACTAGTGTGGTATATTTCTGATAGTTTGTGGGCAGCAGGACAGGCTGCCAGAGGAACTGAGATTGTATCATATGCTAATTAATATATTTAAGAAATAAAAAATCCCTCCTTACACTTTTAAATAGTTCTGACACTGAGAGATGAAGTAATCTGTGATATGTGCCACTGGGTATGCTTCACCTTGTCCTTGTTTTTCATGCAGCTCCTGGGAGGCTCTCTAATGCCTTCTAGGCAGTGCTTATCTTGCCCAGGCTCTCTAACCAGCTGGGACTACAGGGACAGAGCAGGGGCAGCTGCTCCTTTCAAAATGAGACTTTCAAGTCACACTCATACTTACAGGATTTAAGTTTCTAGTCTTTGGGGGAGGTTGGTTTGGTTTGGGTTTGTTGGGTTTTTTAACTGTTTCAGCACTGGTTCTTGACATCAGCAATGTATTTTCTTGCTTTAATTCCAGAGAAACCAAAGGAACATCTAGACCTCCCCTGCTTTTTATGCATGCACAGAAGGCAAGGAAGATATAACTACATTCACAGGAATCAAGAGTCAGTATTAATCTCAAAACCCACATCCCAAAAAAAGTTCTCATTCCAGACAAATGCTATTACTAAAGCTTTGATGATTATAGCAAACAGATTTGTGTATCAACCAAAGACCTCCTAATGTGTTTCAAATATATAAAAGTTCTGTCTCGTCACTCCCTGGAAAGGTTCACACATGTTATTATTCCCATTTAATAAATGTGGGATTTAAAACTGAGAGCTCACCAAAGCTGCTCAGGTAATGATGGGCAAATGCATGAGAAGAATTTGGGGTGGCTGAATCTGACTTTCCTATTAGCTCTTTGAAGTGGAAAGAGTAAGTGTAAAATGTACGTGGAATATTTACAGTGTTGCCTTATTAATACCCTGCCTTTTGGGATGGATTAATATCTAACTACTTTTACAGACCAGAAGAGCTCCATGAAGAGAAATAGTCCAGTGGAGGAGTGATTGGGGCATTCACCTGACACAGGTCCAGAGTCAAGTCCCTGCGCCAGTGGATAGTGAATTATTTATACTAAGTGTTGCAGCTCCAAACAGTGATACCCAGAGCCCTGCCTTGGCTGCAGCAGCTCAGAGAGGAGTATTTCACATCCTAGGTGTGTGCCTGCAAACCAAACCACTGGCTACTTTGCAACACTCCTCCTCCTCCTCTAATTTCTCAAGAAAGTTGAGAAAGTCCTGGGTTTAGCTCAGTGTAGGAGAGGTTTGTTTGTTTTTTAGATCTTACAAGGATATAACAAAACCTACTATTTACCCAAATACCAAACCCAAGAAAGGGTCATAAAGTGCTATGGAGTGGGACCTGTTTGGCTTTCTGCACCTGCCTCTGAGTCTAAAGTTTTGGGACAAACCAGTGATAATTTCTCTGCAGTCTCTGTGTATTTTGAGATCACCTCAATGCAGTTTCTTGCTATTTCTGAGTAAAGAAACAGGACCTGTGAATATTTTGCAAACAAACTATCCTTAGTAAATACATTGCTGATTTGGTTCACTGATTTCTATTTCAAGCCAGCAACCAAAAAATGCCATGGAGGAGGCAGCAGTGGTTCAGCTATTGCAGCCCAGGGAGAATATGCTTCTAATTACACGATGGAAAACTAACCACATGGCTCCTCACAGCTTCCTCCTCCTGTCTGCACAACAGCTGCAGTCAGCAAAGGTGAGAGGGTACATTAGAGGCAAGCTCCAGTGATGAGATAACACTGCAAAATACTGTCAGCAGGTAACTGATGACAGACCCAGGGGAGCAGCGGAGCTGGGGCTGTGGTTTTTGAAGGCAGCAGTTACAATGCTGTAGTAAATAACTTAAGAGTGCAAGTAGTGCAGTAAAGCCCAGTGAGTAGCAGAAGCACTAGCTGAACCAACTAGTAAGGTTACGAGGAAAGAGCAGGGGACATCAGAGATGCTGAGAAAGTGCTCTGGAGCTGGGGATGCAATGGTCTCAAATTCACAGCAGCAGCAGCAGCATTGGAACTTGTCTCTAGAGAGCCACACTTTAGGGAATGACACTAACATATAATTTTTGCTATCTTCTTTGGAAATGTCTGTCCTTTAAATCTTCTAAGCTCAGCAGAATAGCAGTGCAAAATAAAAGACACCTGGAAACAGCACGCAGGGAAGGAAAGTTGACATGCAGGGTATTTAGGGTAAATAACACTGAAACCAAGGAGGGGAAAGTCAGAAACAAAGCCATGTTGGTGAACATAGGAGGAAATGTCAAAATAACTGAAAGTTTAGAAAGTTGAGCATTATTAGTGAGAATTTGCCAAAGGCAACAGTGACACTCAGCCTCTCCTGTTCCTTGAATCACCAGTTAGGCATCTTTGGCCTGTAAGGTCTAATGCCAAAAATTACTGACCATCTCCCCTTGATCAGAGAAAATGCATCTTCTTCACTACTAAGTAGTGAAATGAAGTACAAAAATCAAGAATTCGTCATGTATTTACCAGAGAGCCTCAATAAAGCAATGACAGAAGTTATGGAGGTCAGTGTGGGTTCAGCAGTGACGTGGTAAAAACAAATAAGACACTGGCACAGAATCTACAAAGCAAGAGGTGAGGTTTCTGCAGCTTGCTCTGTCCCACAGCATCTCTGCTTATTAAATTATTTTGTTATAATAAGCTGCTGAATTGTTTCTGGAACATGCTGACATGTCTAGTAAAAGCAGTTGTTATGGAATTCTGTTTTGCTCCGTTCAGTTACCTTCTGGAGTTTGGGAAGACATGAATTGTATCTTTATGATGCAGTGAAAGATAATTTCATATTTCCATTTTGTTGTCAGTGCAGAATGTTCTGTGATAATATAATACTATTATCTGAGCTTGATATTGTGGTGGCTTAAAATAACCTTCAGGGCAGTTCAGTTGTGTGAAATGAAACTGGGACAACTCCTCAAAGCTCAAGGGGGACTGTGGATCTATTAGATTTGGCATCAATAAAGTGGTTGGATAAGGAAGACCCTTTGAAAAGCAGAACAATTACTTTTCCTAGATGACCAAAAATGAAAGAAAAGCATTTTAAGATTTTTGTTCAGATTTTCTTTCCTAGCAGAATTTGAAGAACAAGAAAGGAGAGCTGCATACGCTTTCAGCAGACAAGTTGGAATTACATTTCCA
This sequence comes from Galbula dea, assembly GCA_013399015.1. Classification (NCBI taxonomy): domain Eukaryota; kingdom Metazoa; phylum Chordata; class Aves; order Piciformes; family Galbulidae; genus Galbula; species Galbula dea. Next base: position 1,508,233 of record VWZX01002054.1, read on the forward strand.
TATATGCTGCCTACAAATGGAGATAAAACCCCTTTTGTTTCTGGAGTTTCTTCCTCTTCCTTCAGTGTATCAGGTGAAACTTTATTATCATTGTGTGGATACTTCCAAAAAGTGTTCTTTTAGCTGAGTGTCTGGACACCAAGCACCCTCTGATGCTTAATCATTGCCCCACCTTGCCCTAACTGCTTGTTTTGCTCATACCTATTTTCTCCTCCTCAGAAGATAAAACCCTGGATTTTGAGATGACTTAAGGTGAGAGGATTTTGCTGGCTTGTACAGAATGATGGAAAAACTAAGATTTGAGCTCAGAGATAAGCTTCTACATCAACATCCATATTTAGTCATACAAATAAGTAGCCTATTTCTCCTAGAACATCTGCACTTTGTACACGTATCTGTCTGCTGTCCCTGTTCACAGGAAGTTTTCAGGACGTACATTTTAAAGCACTTCTCTGTCCACCCAAGCCAAGCATCTGTTGACAAAAGCATGTAAACTGACATGTCTTTGGAGAGCTTGTCTTAAAAAGGCGTTTCAGAAATCGCCAAAAAAGTACTTGTAGCAGGTCCAGCTGCAATGAAACATAACCACACTGGCTAGGAGGGGTTTTGACAGCAGTGTTAGTGCTATAAAGAGCACAACTTGTCATGCCAGTTCTGACGGGGTTTTTAATTATCTGTGAGGTTTCACAGGCACAGCTTCAGCAGAGGGGGTGACACAAAGGCAGCCTGCTAGCCTACAACGACTCATTTTCTTGCCTTTTCGCCATCGATTTGGCAGCCAATGTGACCCCTTCTGAAGGCAAAGCTACTGCTTCCCTGGAATAATACGCTTCAAGGGACCGAGGCACCGTAAGAAGTGCCAAATACCCCCCCAACAAGGATGGTGCTGCTCCCCCGATTAGAGATGCAGCCAGGGGAGCTGCACAACCCCTCAGGAACGGCAACTGCAGGCGTCATGACACTAAAGGCCTCTTCTCCCTACTGTGGAGGGCATGAAGGCCCTGGCCCGGAGGAAGAAGCCCCGCAAGGGTCCGGCGTTGCGAGCACCCCGGCTCCGAGCCCAGGCCGGGCAGGAAGCCTGCTTCGGGACACAGGGGGCCCGCAGCCCGGCGGTCAGCCAGACCGAGCGATGCCCACCGCTGCAGGCGCCCGGGCCGTTACCAGGAAACCCGCGGGTGAAGAACGAGGGAGGAAGGGTCCGGTTACACTCTGCACATGCGCCCCGAAGCCCGCCAGCACCTGCGGCGCCTGCGCGGTGCGCGGAGCGGTAGAGCCGCCGCGGCGGTCGGGATGAGGGGCGCATGCGCCTTGCCGGTGTCTGAGGTGGGGAGGAGGCGCAGGGAGGAGTGGTGGCAGCTTCTCCCCATTTAGCTCTGAGGGAGCGGGCACGGTGCTTGCGGCTGCTGGCGCGGGAGAAGTCGGGTGGCCCTAGGGGATTGTCGGAGGGGGGTGGGGGAGCCACTGTAGCTGCGGCCGCTGCTCCCTGCTCCTCCTCCTCCGTAAAGCGCCCTCTCCCCGCCCGGGACTGAATCTGCCGGCCACAAAATGGCGGATGGGGAGCTGAACGTGGATAGCCTTATCACTCGGCTGCTGGAAGGTGAGCGAGGCGCCGGGCAGCCTCCGCCGACCTGACGCCTGCACGGCGGCGGGCGGGAGGGAAGGCGCCGTTGTCTTTCCACGGGAGCCGGGACTGCCGGTGGGATGGGGGGAAGCCGGGCGGGGCCGGCCCGTCCGAGACCGCGGCCGGAGGAGCGAGGGCAGCGCCTCCCTCGCGTCGCCCAGCCCGGGAGGGGGCTTGCTGTCCTTCGCCGGTACCGCTCACTCCGGGTCCGGGCCTGCGGAGCCCCTTCAGTAGAAGGAAGGGCGCGTTTAAAGCGTCCTGTCGGTGCTGCCGTTGGCGGGGGTGCGTCCTCTGTCTGGGTGAAGTGTCTGCCTTCCTATTAAAAAATAATATAAAAAAGAAGCCTCGCTTTCCTTTTTCCCTTTGCCCCCCTGCTGCAGCTGCCTGGCTGAGGGGTGAGCTGGAGAAACCTCGCTAGCTGAGCTATGGGCGGCCCTATTCCTCCCTCCCGTTGGGTTGGTCGCAGTCGTCCGTATTTCAGATCGTGTGTAGGAGCTGCGTTCGGTATGGAGTTGTACGTACATGAGTGGCAGTGGAAGCCTCGGAGAGATTTAGTGCGCTGACATTCCTCTGCCTGCCTGCGGGGCAGCCTCCAAAAGAGGCTCGCATGGATGGCTAATAAAAACTCTGAAGGGCTTTGTGTGCGTTAAGTGGTGAGCCTTTTAAAGTGAGGACGAAAGTGACTAGCTCCCTGCTTTTGGAGAAGTTGAGGGGTTATTGCTAGCATTTTTGTTTTAATTTACGTTACGTCTTTAATGTTTAGTCTTCTTAGGCCTCCCCTTAATCTTTCGTTCCACGTTCAACAAATACCTGGTGTGTTGGAGACGAGAGGACATGCTCGGGTATGCGCTGTTAACTTATTTGGTTGCTGTACTCCTTGTATAGTTGGATCGCTTTGCGGAAGGCTTACAGAAAGGAATTTATGGAGCAGATACAGTTCTGGAAGTGAAGCAAGTTTTCTAAGTGTGAAAGTTTTGTTCAGCTGAGTTACTACAAAGCAGAGCTTTTAGGGCTTTGAGGATTTTTTTTTAGCAGTTGCTGTCCGTTTTAGAAGTGAAAATTATGACCATTAAAATCAGTATTTTAAAATGCATAAGGGGTTCGGGCAGTTGTGCTTGTGTTTATGATTTAAGGTATGCACTGTAGTATAGTATGAAGAAACCTGCAGGTATCGTCAGTCAGAGCTTATCTTTGATCACTAATGCAGATAAAACTCCCTTTTTCTGGATGTTGAAACCCAGATTAGTAGGTAGGGTTTTAAGACAAACCACATAGTAACCTAGTAAACATTGACTTTGTAGTGCAGATATTTTTGGGGTCATCAAAAAAACCCCACAAGCGTGGGGGTGGGGTTTTTAGTGACACTTAAATATACATATTCGAGAGGCACTTTTTGCTCATCAGTGTAGTTACTGAAGTATAGATTGCTTCAAGAGGAGATTCTGCAGCGTTTTGGCATGCAACTTGTTGGATTGTTCTGCTCCCTATTAACTATTACTGTTTATCTTTTTTTTTCCTAAGACTTTTAAAATATGAGTTCTGTATCATTTCAGTAAACCATAAATAGTTCTGTTGCAACTTTCTAGCATTTTGGGTTACGATTGGGGTGCCTTGTGTCTGAGCAGCCTGGTCTGGGCTTTGTATGCCCTAGTACTTTAGTCTTAGGGATATGTGTGTGCAACTTCTGAACCAAGCTTTGCTTGTAGTTTTTCATCCCAGTTTCTGTCTGTTTCTCCCTCTGAGCAGAGATAAGAAAGATTCTTAAGGGAAATGGGATATTTTCTCTCTGCTTGTCAGCTACCAACAGTAGTAGGAGTACCTTGTACAGTGTCTTGTATCTAAAATGCAGTAGATTCTTGGGGGCTTTATTGGGGGAGGGGAGAGCAATGCATTCTGTATGAATTACTTTTTTTTTTTCCATTTAACATCTTTTATTTGTTGTAGTGCTAGTGTATAGTATTTTAAGCTGTGGTTGGAATAACAGTGTTTCACAATGAAGCTTTGTTGTTTGTACAATTGGCAGCTCACATTCTGGAGCTCATGCTGTTGCTTAGCTGACTTGTTCTGGTAAAGTGAATATGAATCCCTCCCCATGCTGCTTCTGCAGAAAATTTTCTATTGCCTCTTATCTCTTTAGTAATTAATTAGTTTAAGGCAACTTTTTTGACTCGTATTACTCCCAATTCAATTTTGACTTAAAGGATAAGGAGCAGTGCCTTTTGAGCTGTGAAAATGTACATTGAAATAATAGGAAGACTTAGGAAATGTTGACATGCAGTACATATTCAGACCCTTTTGTATACCTTGAGGTCGAATGGTGCTCCTCAATTGTCTCTGGGTTGCTGCTGCATGTAGATTTTCAAGGATAGCCAACACATATCAAAAGCAGCAGGAAACATCTCTGCTGTCCTTGGGTTGCTGCTTGATGACACCTGTTTCTAGGCTGGGATATTAGCTGTCATGAGTTCTTGCTCTTGAATTACTCTTCCTCTGGTTTTACCCTTATTGCTTAAGACTAGTTATCTTTTGGGTTGTATGACACATGAACTTGCCTTCTGATTGCAGTTGCCTACTGAGCTCCTCTTGCCCTCTATGGTTTTTCTTTGTTTCCTGAGATAGCAATATGAGGTGGCCTGTAGCTAGGCTTCTTGGGAAAATTCATAAAGAACATCATCTCAGCCCTCATCACCTGTGCACTGGTGCTTGTCTTGGATGAGTACTTATTTTGGAGATCACCTGAGTGCTGAAAGCCAAACTGATTAACTCTTCAGTTAAAACGAGGATTGTTTTGAGAAAGACCCAACTGAACCATGTAGTGCACTGCATGGTGATAGCTCTCTAGGACAGTAGCTTGTCATTTCCATGGTCTTTTGTATGTACCAAGTTCTTACCATCTTCATTCTTTAGTTAAGTAGTGAGTTTAGGGGATGGTAAGAGCTTGTTTTGAATTGAGTTTCTCTTGCAATGTAGGTGTAGTGCTTGGTTAATAGCTAGTGATACCTTAGAAATAAAGTAAGAGCAAAGTCTGTACTGCATGTGTAAAGGCTGAATATAGCAATGCTTTTTCTGTACTAGAAGAGTGAGGGAGGTGCTAGTGTTGTTCTTAGATGTGTGCCTGACTGATCTTGCAGATGCTCTGAGGTGTGTTATAATGTTTCTGTTGACAAAGAAATCCCTCAAGTGAATCTGCAAATATCAACAGGTCATGTAAACGCAAAATGCCATAGCTTTGCTAAAACACTTCTGGACTGGCACATGGCCATGGAAGTGGATGAGCTGTATTAGTATTATATTGTTGCACTGGCATTCAGGATTCTCCTCATGGGTCAGGCTTAGTTGCACTATGGTACACAAAAAGCCTCATTTTTGCTTGAAGTTAGGGTTTTTTTCTTTCTATCTTCCCAGCTATGCCATCTGGTGGATAGACTTCCTCAGTCTGTTTGAGATGTGGACAGAACAGGAGTGTGCACACACAGGAGACTGTTGGGAGCACTGCAGAGGTGGAATATAGAATCAGAGATTGGTTTGAGTTGAAGGAGACACTTGAAGGTCACTGAGTTCAACCCCACTGCAGTGAGCAGGGGCATCACTGATAAACACCAAGGAGTTTACCTTATGGAAGGAAGGGTGCATTTGGGGAAACCCAGCCGTATAGTAGCCTTAACTGCAAGCTGGATCTATGTGAAGAGGGTTTGTTTATATAGCTGTCCAAACAAATGAACCCTGTCTAGGCAAGATGCCTTGCTTGCTGCAAATCTAGCTAACCTTGTTAAAATGAACAATTTAAATGCATTTGATGAAACTTGATGTGGATCTGCTGAAAACAAAGTTAGTTTCAGTGAGGCTGGGAGGCCTACTAGTTCTGATAGTACTGATCCACCAGGAAAACTGGGAAATACTTATCCAAGAAGAGACTTGTCAAACTTCCAGTAGATGTGGAGAATGGTTATAGCTTCAGTGTGCAGCTCAGAGTATGATTTGTATGACTGCACTAATAAAAGCTAGTTGCATAGTGCTCTTAGCTGTGTCTTGTTAACATCCTCAAAGAAAGCTGCAGCCTTTTTCTTCTGATTTCAGAGGTCTTGCAGGTTGTGATAAAGATAGAAATTTGAATATCATTCAGTTATTCAAATGGAAAATGGATTTTAAAGGCTTATGAAATAATTGAGGTTTTTTCTTGTTAGTTTTAAAGCTGTAGAGCTGAACTTGGCCGAATGTGTTGTGGTCAATAATGCATTTCATGTTTAGCCTGCCTGGTGGTGTGGTATGATACAGCAGTAGAGCTTGCAGTTCCACAGGCTCCATAACTGATACTGAAGAAGAGAGGCAGTTGGAGAGAAGAAAAACAGACTTTAATGATGTGTTGCAGAACGGTGTAAGCACACTGGAGGTGAACCTTGAATAAACAAGAGTTGTTACCTGGCTTGGTGTGAAATTACAGGATAATATGCTGTTGGAAAGATGAACTAGGAGAACTTAATGAGGAGCTTCTTGAAAAGGACGTATTTCTGAAGTAGTCAGAAAACAGGTAGGTTTCCTATGTCTCTAGGAGGGTAAATGCTGTGTGAAATGGGGCTAAGGGACAAAAAGGAGGAGGATGTTTGTTTCCGGGTTTGCACAGCAGTGCAGGTATCAGCCAGTCCATCTTTGGCTTTATAAGTGCATGACAAATGGGATAGCTGGCTTGAAAAACTGCACTGAAGGCCAAGAGCCCAGCATCGGGCAGAGTATGCTGGTGTTTGCCTGTTTTGACACTTGCATTGGAGCAACATTGCAAACTAGTTTCTAATGAAGCTCCTTCTCCTAAGCTGGAGAATTCTGCTGGGTAGTATGTATTTTAAGAATGTCAGTTCCAGTTTAGATAGAAGAAAACCACTTCATTGTTTGGGTGTTTTCCTGGTTAGAAATTAAAGGCTTGAGCAGTCTCCTCCCCTGCAGTGGGTTTGCATTTGCTGTAAATAAGTCCTACTGGAATGAATTCACAAGCATTCACTGTTCTTCAGCAAAGCACTTGATATCAGACACATCTGGGAAGGCAGATTTCATAAGTTTTTAAGATTACTTGGACATAAAAGCACAGTTCTTCAGGGACAAAAACCTCTCTAGAAGGCTTATTCTATTTTCGATGGGAAGTTTGGGTCATGTACCCTAGGAAAGGTACAGGGCTTGCTGCATACACCGTGCAGAGGAGCTGTATGTTTAGCAATATGCTTCTGAGTGAATTGAGCAAAGCTGTGCTTCATTTCTATTCTTGTTGTCCTCCAGTGTAACCCATGAATGAAAGCTATTCTAAGCTTAGTTCTGTTCCAGCAGTTCTGAAAGTGACAATTGTGTTGCTGGCTTCTCTGGGTGTTTTGTTGCAAGACAGAGGTGGCTGCTCTGGGTGGCAGCTGAGCAGTTTCAGTAACAGAAAATACTCAGAGGGAGCAGAAGTTTTGCTTTCCAAAATGAGGGGCACTTTTTGAGAGCCAGTGTAGGATTCCTGGCTTAAACCCATGGAAACATACCAGCTGTCTGCATTTTTAAAAATCTCAAGTTAGAAGTTCAGAGCAGGTTTCCAAAGTCAGTGTAAGGACTGTTCAAGTCAACCACTAGCTTCCAAAGCCATTCTGCTCCTGCTACCTGGAGACTGTTCAGGATCCATCAAATACTCCACAGTACTTTGAAGTACAAGAAGTAAGTAGTTAAGTGCTGTGCTTGTTTAGCCTGTAGTAGAGGAGGCTGAGAGGAGACCTTATCAGTGTATGTTTTTAGAGGAAGGGAGAGTGTCAAGAGAATAGAGCCAGGCTCTTCTCAGTAAGACAGGAGGCAACAAGCACAAACTGGAGCACAGGAAATTCCACCTGAACATGAGGAATAACTTTGCTGTGAGAGTGACTGAGCACTGGAATGGGTTGCCTGGAGAGGTTGTGGAGTCTCCTTCCCTGGGGATACTGAAAAAACATCTGTACACAATCCTGAGTGATGTGCTCCAGAGGACCCTGCTGGAGCAGGAAGGTTGATGGCTAGATGACCTCTACTGGTCCCTTCAGCCTTAACCATTATAGCCTGAGTTCATCGTGGATGTATTTCCCTGCTTGGGGAACCACCTAGCTGATGGTTTGGTTTTGTTGTGACTTGGCAGTAGAAAGAAAAGATCAGTTCACTGATGCTGTTTACTGTCTGGCCACAGAAATGCATATGCCTGCAAAAAAAAGCAGGATGTGGGGAAAGGAGGCTGCTTCGAAGCAATAATGCTGGCCCAGGGTTGCTTAGTGAGACTTGGGAGAAGTCTGCCTGGGTTGTAATGTTTGATTGAAACAGTGAGTGTTTTGTGCAGTAAACAGGACTTGTGTGATCTTGGAGAACACAGTGTAAATGCTTAGGACAGCTGTGCATACCACAGCTGACTTAGTAATTGAGGAAACTTCTCCTAGGGATGCCACAAGATGAGCAGCTCAGTCACTTAGAGCAGAGGGTCACCAGAAACTGACAGAATAGCTGGAACACATTTTCTCCAGGTCCTGAAAGAATTTGTTGACGTGGTGCTTAAAGAGCTTCCAACAGCCAGTTCTGGACCCACTTTCCTTACTGTTATGCTTCTACCTTTCCAGTATTGCCTTACATGCTATTCTCTGGCATGAATTTGGAGGAATTAAAACAAATCATTATTTTTCCTGAAGCTTCTCTGTCCTGCCAGGCTTGCTAAGGTTGCTTATCAAAGGTGGTGCAGAGCCAGAGAGCATTTTAATATTGAATAGAGCAGCTTCTGTGTTACTAGGGGATCTGTTGTGCCAAAATAATAGCCTGACGGTAAAATGCATGTAGTTGCTTTCAATTCTCTTTATTTCTTGCTCTGTCAGTCTGCTTTAAGCTTCTTGCAGCAAAGGCTTGTTCTGGCATAGGACTGTGCACATGGGACTGTGTATTACAACAGCAATTGCTGTCCCTACCAAAGACTTCTATGTAAATCAAAGCTTGTTTACAGTATCTGTGTCTTAAAGAGAGTTCATTTACATTTAACAATGAGATGCTGTTTCTGCTCTGCTTAAATGGCAGTCATTAAAAATGATGCTTTTCTCAGTGCCCTTTAAGGGGTTTTTGTGAGCTACAGATTTTACAGTGCTTGCAGCTAGGACTTGCATTCTTTGAAGAATGATTAACTGTAGTAATTTGTAAAGGAGTTGGAAGAACACAACTTACTCTTGATTCCATTCTCATAACCTCCTCTTAAATCCATTCCTAGGGATTTGGCTTTTGAAAACCTAAATGTGGTGGGAGATGCTCTTGTTTACAATCCATGCAGCACTCAGCTGAGTCATGGAAACGTAAACAAAACCCTAGCTGTAGTGTGAGCTTTGAAAGATGTGCTTAGTCTTGCTTGTGTACTTGTAGCACAGCTGTGGCCCAGCTGTTCCAGATGACTGCATGGTGAACCTTTCAGTGCCTCTGTGCATCCAGTGAAGTGCTGAGACTTCCAGGGGCACAGTAGATTCTCGGTTTTCACTGGGTAATACACTTACAAGTGATCAGGGGTTTGTGAGAGAAAACTTCTTTTCTCTTAGCTGTATTATTGATGCTCATTCTTCATGAAACCCCAGGCTTTGTACTTCTCACATGTAACTGAGCTTGTGTTTGCTGTGTGGAGCTGCTGACTCTGGTGGCCCAGATATCTACCTGTACGCTTCCCAAGGACTGGAAGTGACTGCAGTCATGAAGTGTGTGTTGTCTCATCTTCTGAGAGTGACATACTTGAAATAGTTGTAGGAACTTCCCTTATCTGGAGAATCCAAAGTGCACTAACAAGTTACAGCCCATTTGTTATGGGCTGGCAACCCTGAAGGCTCTCCTGTAAAAAGACCTGACATCGAGGCACTGGATGCACTGGCTGTGGCACTTGCTTTGAAGTGAGAAGCTGCATGTTCACTGCGTGTTCTAGTGCAAAAATCCAGCAGCACTTAAAGCCTCAATCCCATAAAGCCATTTTCCTAAGTTTAAACCTCCCTTTGAGCTTTAGAGGGGGCTAAAGGCTGCTATTGGAAGAGATATATCTTACGTGTTAGTGTCCTCCTTGCTCTGCTGTCTCAGCTTTGGACTCTGCGCTTGGTCTGGTGCTATATATGGTGAGATGAATGGTGTGTGTGGTGGCCTCCCCTGGGTTTGAGTTCTGAAACTAGAGTGGATGTAAAAGGTGCAGAGTTATTTGACTTCTTAGCTTTAATCTGCGTGAAATGGCTTAATTCTGGTGTGGCAAAGCATTATGAAAGTTGTTAAATACAGAGGAGAATTTAATTGCTCATCAAAACAGCTTAAAAGAATAAACAGTTTGTAGAGGAAGAAGAGGACTGAAGAGCTACTTGTGCTGCACAGTGCCACCTTGATGTGTTGTAAGCCATGGGTTTAAATTACAGCAACTGTTTCAAGAACATAACAGCCATTGTGATATTAAGACTGCCCTTTCAGGTGGGAGCTTTCTTATGTGTAGTGACAGTTTATTGTGCCTAGCAAAATGAGTTTCTGGTCATCATAAGCTGAGGGATCATTATTAGCTACTGCCACACAGGTGTTTGAGAAGGTAGGGGTTATTGGACCATTTTGTACCTCACAAGTTGGATAGTCAAGTCCTGTGCAAAGCTGTCAAACCTGAGATTTGTTTTTGCTAATAACGCTCCTGGGGCTGAAGTTGTATCTGTAAGTGCATAGATTAGTAGACATGTGAGATGTGATGAAATGGAAGCCTGCAAGCATTTGTTTGCTGGTCACCTTGATTATGTCTGACATCTGCCTTTGGATCCTTTTGTTGCGTAAACTAACATCTTAATGCATGAAGAATAACCAAAAAGCAGTATTACTAAAAAGCTGTTTGCTTTCTCAAGCATAGCTGAAATCTTAATTAGCAAAAAGAATGTAACTTGCCATATGCTAGATACCACTTGGTACTGGTTCAGTGTCACTGAATGAAGTCCTGTATGCCACAGCCTTGTGCTTTTAGGATGCTAATGAGCTAAATATTTCCAGTGTATCCTCACTGGATATGGGCTAGCCCTCCTGCTGTTTTGACACTCAAACTGGCTGTTGCAGGATCTAGTTTCCCATCTCTTTCCTACTGGAGAAAACCATTCTTTGTTTCTGCCTTTTCACATGTTCCTCTGGCTGATTCCTAACCTCAACAAGTGTGTCTGCTGTTCATGAAAAATCACAATCAACAGCACAATGTTGGAGTGGTCAGATGTGCAGTTACCCTGGGAGGAGTAGGCAGTGAGAACTAGAGCAAAGCTTTCTGAGCTTAACACACTGAACTACAGTAGAGGTAACCTAGGACAAACTTGCCCTCATATCCTTTTTTTCCCCATTGCCCAATGTAGGTAATGCCACTGATCTCCTCTGTAAAGTATGCTTTCTAGGGGCTAAGTGGAAATAAAAAGGGAAGTTAAATTAATTTCAGTAAAATGCAACAAACAACTCCACAAAGAAAATGTTGCAAGCTTACCCTTCTGTTTTGGGGAGGGGAAGGAGTCACGCCTCACTTAGTGTCAAGAACTAGTTTTTGTTACTCTGCTCACAGATCTAACTTAGTAAAGTTGCAATTAAAATGTTTATAAAGTATGTCTTACTACATTGGAGTTTGAAAGCATTTGGATTTGAGCTGCTGAAGTTCTGTACCACCTTCTCTTACAGGTACTGCTGGGGTTCAGTGCTGAACGTTGCTTCCATCTGGAGCAGATGGCAGAACAGGATGTGCTCCTGTTGTAGACTCTGCTTATTGCTTTGAACTCTGGAGCTGGGCTTATGCTCAGATGCAAGCCAAAGTGCAGACACATTTGTTCTGTTTTGCTGCCTCATTAGAGACACATTAAAGGCTCTGACACAGGAATCATAGGGATATTTGAGGAAAGAAGTAGCTGCAGCTAAAGTTGCCAGAGGATGGTGGCTGGAGTGCAGTGACGTGTGAATGCTTTGAAAGCTTAGTGCTAAATATAGGCCTGAGTACCTGACTTACAGGTTTAGGAGTTCAGTTTCATTCTAATGAGGATGCATTTGGAAGTAAAGGTTCCAGTAACTCAAGAACCATCATGTATGAAAGAAGGTTTCATCACTTGCATGGTTTTCAGTGTGATATTCCTAATATGGCAGTTTCAGCTGCCAAAAGTGTCAACGTGCCTGTGGTTTTTCCTTCTTCTTTAGCTACCCCTGCTGAGCTCAGGAGTCCTGAAGAACTTTATTCTGTGCTAATGTGAAAGTGTTTTCTTTTCTTTGTGAAAGTTTGAAGAGTTTAAAGGCTTTTTTGCAGTTGCTGTTTATCCAGATGTGGAGAAAAGCAAGGCTTAAACTGTTCTCCTCTGAGAGCCAGTTTTAACAAGGATGCCTACAGAGCTTGAAGCTCAGATGACCACAGTGTCAGATTAACTGTAGAATGTGTTGGACTCTGTAATTCCAGCACATTGGGTAGGTAACTTGGAGCATGCTGCTGGCTTTTTGCCCAGTGGGGATTTCAGCCACAGTTCCTCTGCAGTTACCCAGTGCTGCCTGGCTGTGTGATCCTGACCTTGACTGTTGCCCCTCTCCTTGCAGTCCGAGGCTGTCGCCCTGGGAAGATCGTTCAGATGACGGAAGCTGAGGTCCGAGGCTTGTGCATAAAGTCACGGGAAATCTTCCTTAGCCAGCCTATTCTCCTGGAGCTAGAGGCACCTCTGAAAATCTGTGGTATGTAAACTTCAGATCTATGTGTTTTGATCTAGCTGTGTGCTGGGTGGTTTGGAAGGATCCTGACCTTGACTTGGGTGATAGGGATCAGAGCGAGGTCTTCACCATTGTAAATGCGCTGTGCAGTTTGGATTGCAGTAAGTTGAGAAGCAGCAGCTAACAGCTGGTAGATCGTTGATGCTCCCATTAGTATTTAGGAGAAGATTCTGCTTGTGCCCCTCTGTAGTGCAGGTTTTGTGACCTGTCCCTTCAAGGAGTGGAGAAAGTGGTGTTAATCTTTCAGCTGCAAAAATAAAGCTGGATGCAGGCTGTTAAATTAGGCTGAGTTAGCTTTAACAAAGATTGTTATTACTGTCAAGTGTGGATGAAACTCGGGTGTGGGCTTTTCCTCTCAAAGCCTTTTTGAAATGATAAACTTCTCAAAACTGTGCTGCTGCTAACAGATAGGCAAGCTGGTAAAAACATGTTGCAAAAGCACTGTAAATACTGGCTTGTAATCATCCTTCAAGTCATTAACAGCAAACAGTCTTAGAATGCATAACATTTCTTGAATTAGGCTTCTTAAAGTGTCCTAGTGTTAAAACTGAAGCAGTCTTTGAATTTGTTAGTACTAACATGCCCAAAGAGAGATTAGATTCTTCCTGGCAGACCTAACATAGCAATATTTCTTAACTTAAAGCCACCAAACCAAAAATAAACAACAAGAAAAAAACCCAAACAACCAGCAGCAAAAACAAACAAAACCCACTAATGGCAAAATTTATTTTTAAATGACTAATTGCTTAGTAGGATGAGGAGGAAAAACTAGACTAACTTGCCTCATGACAAAGCTGGAGGTAAAATACACCTTTAACGTGGTATATTTATGGGACACTGGAGAGGCTACAGTAGTGCCATCATATTTCTAGAGAAAGGAAAACTGATAAGTCAAATATTTAAGGTACATGTAAGTCAAGATCTGCAAAGTATAATTAGCCTTCTTCGAAGCTAGCTTCTCATTTGCTTGAATTCTGGGTGAAAGGACTGTTAGGTGCCCAGTAACAGGGTAGCAAATACACAGTTAAATAACGCATGTTATTTTTCAATTGGATTCCAGGCAGTGATGGCACCAGGAAGTGTCAGATGCATCCAGATTTAATATTAGAGCAGTTGTCAAAGATGCATTTAGATAAAAGAGAAAGAAGGATGATGACTGTCACCAAAAGCAAAACATGGAGCAGTTCTGCTTTGAACTACTCTTAGTGTGTTCAGGCAGTGCCTCAGGAACCATTATAGGTTTCTCTTGTCTTGTAATCAAGGCAATTTAAAATAAGCTTTTACATCTGTTTTAATGTAAAATGAAAGATCCTCTTGTGTAAATGTCTGGTTTTAAAATGGGTGAGGTTTTACTAGAAGGTTTTGTGTCTGGTAGACTTCAGTTCAACTTGTGCCCATCTGAAGCTGCATTTTAAAGTGCCAAGTGCCCTGGATGGGACAGTTCCTGCTTTGGGCCTGTTATAAAATGTTCCTTTACCCTTCAAGTGCTTTGGTCCATCTGGCTCATGTGTGAAACTGAAGGCAGTTCCAGACAGTGAACCCCATCAGACTGTTCTCTCTGCAGTAGGTTTACTTGGTAGTTAGTTCTGGTGGTGGTGGAGTCTGGGGAGTGTGTTGGTAGTGTAGCTCTGGACTGCTAGACTCAGCACAGCAGTGGCTTGTTGGGGAATCTGCTGTATTTTCTTCTGGTTGTGACCTGGAGATGTTTAAATACCAAGTATAATAGGAAGTGTTGCTGCTGCAGCATATATAAAAGTTACTTTAGCCAGTGAAGCTTTGGATTGTGTCTGGAATTGGGTAGTGGAAGGTGTTCCCTGCTCCTAGGAGAAAATTGGGAAATGATTCCTCCCTGAGTGAGAAATAGTTGTGGCAGAATGCTGCCTGAAGGAAGTAATAATGGCATTTCTCCTGGAAGGAGATAAAAGGAGCAAGGCTGTGTCCTTTGCTTCCCACTGTATGCTTTAAGAGTTGAACAGGAGTGCTTAAAGGCTTGGGAACCTTTTTTCGGCTCAGGATGTACATGTTGGGCTTGTTTTGGCTCTTTAAGGCTGTACTAGCTAGCACTCTACCGGAGAATAGCTGTGCTTAACAGAGTGCCACTCTACCTGCAGCAAAGTGAGAATAAACTTATGGAATGCTTAGTTTAAGATACCAGGAGATACTAAATTTGAACAGCATACATCAGTCCCTTTGGCAATGAATTCTGCAGTCAGCTGGGATCCATTCCCTGTGCTCTACAGGCTGCTGGAGCACAGCTTTGGTATCTTCTTGGGCCTTATGGTCAGCTCACAGCCTGGTGGCCCTAGCTGGTCTGGTGTGACATGCTCTGGTGGTGTAATAACTGCACAGAGCTGTTCCATGGGAAGCCTGCTTCATTGTGAAGCCGGCAGTGTGATGAGTAACCTGACAGTCTTGTCCTAAGGTATATTTACAGGGTTGGGTAGATTGTAGGGTGTCAGTCTGGAAGTCTCTGTACTGTTTTTGAATAATTGCATCTAAGGAGGAGTTAACCTAAATGCTAGGGGATGGGAATCTTGGCACAGCAGTGTTATGGGAGGACAAGCAGCTGACCTTTGAAGTGCTTTCTGCCAGCACAGCCTTCAGTTTCTCTTCAGTCTGTGTAGTTTCTTTATTGATCTGTTTTGGCAGTAAATATTGTGACTTTTTTAATACATTGTAACTGTTCAATTAGAGGTTGTCTTTCTGACCTTCCTTTAACTGAACAAATTAAGAGTTTGGTTAGAAAGCTTATGCTTAATTGTGAAGACTTCTGTAGCCTTTGTCTTTCAGATTGGTTTTAGAATTGACATGGCAATTCTGCAGGCGTTGTGGGTTATTTACATTGAGTGCTTCACTTTGTGATATTAACATGGTTTTCACCTTTCTGATACTTATTGCCAGTCTGTTTGCAAAAGAAACATTAGTGCCTTTTTTTTAAGATAAATTAATCCAAGTTAGTAGCTGCCTTAAGTTCTTGATTTGTATCCTCTTTGTTGTTACACTAATCCTTGGTGACCATTCTCTTCCTCAGGTGATATTCATGGGCAGTATACAGACTTGCTTCGACTATTTGAATATGGAGGATTCCCCCCAGAAGCTAACTACCTTTTCCTTGGAGATTATGTAGACAGAGGCAAACAGTCTCTTGAAACCATTTGCCTATTACTGGCATATAAAATCAAGTACCCTGAGAACTTCTTTCTCTTGAGAGGGAATCATGAGTGTGCCAGCATCAACCGGATCTATGGATTCTATGACGAGTGTAAGCAAAGCCTCTTTCTTTTGAAAGGCTAACAGACTAGTAGTGTTCTTTGGAGACATTTCCAGTAGTCCAGGGGTTTTTAGGCACTTGTACTGCAAGGAGTGCAGTATTCTGCCAACCTACCTTGAAACTTTCTAAAAGTACATTTCAAACCAGGGTTAAAGTCACTGTAGGGAGCTATTTGCTCTTCCACACCTGCTGTAGGAGGTTGAAACCTAAGCAGACTACCAGAAACTGAGCCCTGTGAAGACAGTTTGCTAACACTTTTGGTCAGATTGTGATATGTTACAGATTGGCTTTAAGAAAACAGCCTTCTGTTCCTCATCTTACAGGCAAGAGGAGATTTAACATTAAGCTGTGGAAGACCTTCACAGACTGTTTTAACTGTCTGCCTATTGCAGCCATTGTGGATGAGAAGATCTTCTGTTGTCATGGAGGTAAGCTGATGACTGCTCTTAAAGGCTGTGTCTAAACTGATCTTTGGGTTAATGCTGTACTAAATGGAGTGGGGATGGGCATATCTGATACTTAGCTGGAGATGTTTAACCTTCTATTGTCTGTAAAGGTCACTGTTATGCCTCGTGCTTCTCTGTGCACCTGGCAGCAGGAAGAAGTCAGTCTTACCAGATAAATATGATCCTCTGTGCCTGAGGGGCAAGTGCACCTGTAAGTATTCCTATCAATACGACTGAATGCTAGGGTTCTTGCCTAATTTGCCAGGGCCTTGTTACTGTTAGCATCTATCAATGTGACCTTAGGTAACACTGGCATCCCTAGCAGTGAATTGAGAGAAGAACTTTCACGGTAACCCCAGCTCTATAGATTTGAGCTGCTTTGGTAAAATGTAGGTGGAAGGGAACTCTTAGGTCACATAGTCAAGCCTGGTGGATGAAGTAAGGCATTTGTTAACACTAGAGCATGCCAGCTATGGCTGCTTCTGACTCCATGAAACCTTTTATTGTTGAAATCTGCCTTCTCTGGGCACCTGTCCCAGTGCTGCCCTCTTCTCCTAGTGAAAGAAGTGTTTGCTGTTGATCTGACTGAGGCTTGTGTGAGTATTAGAACTTACTTGGGTGCCCTTCTTTGCAGAAGGGGACTCCCCATGTTTTCACAGGTAATGATGCTTACAGGTTTCCAGGACCTTGTAGAATCAAGCAATTGACAACAATATCAAACTTGTAATAAGAACCATCCTGCCTTTTAGCAGCTCTCTCTGCAGCCATGTCCATGAGTAAGCAACCTGATTCCTTGTACTGAGTAATCCAGAGATGGTTTGGTAGCTGTCACCTGTGTGGGATAATTAGAGATTAGTGGAAGTGAGAGCACTGCAGAAACCTCTAGTTTGACTGAACAGCTCCATATGGAGTTGGAGATAGCATGGACTCAGGATTCCGTAGCAGGTTCTCCCATTGTATTAATGGCTGCCATCCTGCCTTTATTAATGACACATCTCTGCAAGAGCTCTGCCTGCTTTTACTGAAAGCTCTTCTGCCTTTGGTGCCTGCTACTATAAGCTATCAGTCTTATGCATAATATGCTCTGAGGGATTGTCATCTCTCTGTAAATACAGGATTAATGCTATGATAGATAAAATTGAGTCTGCAAGTCTTCAGGTAGCATTGACATGTTAAAGAAAACTTGTTTTCTCACAGGTCTTTGTCTCCTTCTCAGTCAGTGTGATGTGGTGTCTATTTTAAAAACTGGTGCCTACCTTATGAGCTAGATCTCATAATGTTAAGAGTAGGAGATAGAAAATCACTTGTGCACTGAGAGAGCCAATTATCAGTGACTAAGACCAGGTCATAAATTTGTTTCCAAAAAAGCTGGTGAAGGAATTTCTTCTTTTAGAACCATTACACTTTTTTGAATTTTGTTTTATTTGGGAAACAGTAGAGGAATGGTAACAAAATCCTGTGGTATTTCAGGGTGTCCTGGTTTGAGTTAGAACAGAGCTAATCCTGTTCAGTGATTTTACTTTTCAGCTAAGTCTCTAAGTGACTGCACTTTCTGAAGTTCAGTGTATTTTTGCAGGCAGTGTCTGCTTCTAGAAGTGACAACCCTTGATCTGTGTAGCTACCACCAAGGGGTGGTATGCAGACAGGCTCTTGCTTATGCTTGCTCCTTTGGAGGCCAAAGTCACTGCTCGATCTTGTGTAGCACATTGGGGGTGCAGAAAGCAAAAGGCTGCACCCATGGGGAGGAGGGGACAGGACAGGTCACCCTAAAGTGGCCAGCAAGGTATTCCATGTACATCAGATGCAGTATAAAGCTGAGGGGTCACAGGTTCTCTTCTTCAGTGGCTGGTGTCTGGGGACGACTCTGCTCATTCTGCCTTCTATCCTGCTCTATGTGCTTAACAGGTAGAAGGTGATCAAGGAAGCTTACCAGGTAGAGTAGAATGCTAATTTCCATAACAAAACTGATAGTTCTCTGTGTCTATGCACTTGAGACCTGAGTTATAAGCAAGAAGCCTAGAAATCTCTTCATCAAGAGAAAGTTACAGTTGTATTACTGTGTCAAGGGGTTGAACTCTTGTTTAATCGAGGAGGAAGACTTCTGTGCATAGCATGCTTTAAGAATCCTTTTATGAGAAGCAATATTTACTTGGTTATTGAATGCTAATTGTTCCTTGAACTTCTACAGGCTTCATCTGTACCTGACATTACAGTTACTCACACCTGACCCATGGCTGTGAAATAGAGTGCACAGACTGAGGCACAGTGTGCTCCCAGTGAGTGCCAGTGGCCAGTCAGCACCTGAGTCTGGCCCTTGTCCTGTCTGCTCCACTCCTATCCACACTGCATTCCAGACCCCCTGGCCTCAGGGACTGTCAGCACTTTCCCACCATCTTCCTACTAGAGGAAGCACTGAGGCAGCAGCACAAAGCCTTCAGGTCTGCTGGAGGTTGCAGCTCGCAGGTGGCTGGGAGGTAGCTGCCTTTTTTACTACATGGCACATTTTTGCCTCCTTTATTGGAGCACCACTGCCCTCTGGATGCAGAGGAAAACTGCAAAACTGCATGGCATAGTAAAACAAAAGGCACCTCACCCACCCAGCAGGCTGAGCAAGGGCTTCAGATCCCAGGTCAGCCCTTCTCTAAGGAGACTTTCCTGGGCATCTGTTGTCAGTGGTGTATCTCCCTGTGTAAATCCAACCTCTCTTGCTGTCCCTGTCTCCAGATGTTCATGCTGCTGAAAGGATTTGTCACTGTATCCTTCCCATGAGCTCCTTGTCTGTCCATGTTGCTCATTCAGGTTGTGTTCTGGCCTTTTCTTAAGGCTGTCCTCTCAACTTCTGACTTTGCTCTTCATCTCGCTTCCTTTGAAACTTAGCCCCTAATCCTTCAGCTTCTCCTTTGTTCTGTTTTGTGTTCTGCACACTGTTGTTCCTCCTATCTCTGACACTGCTCTCTAGCTGTAATCTTTAGAGACCTTGTGTGATGACTTCAGGTTTCTGCAGCTAAACTCTGTGTGGCAGTGTCATCTTTGGTGGAACAGATTGGTCTTCTCACATTGGATTTAAGCTCTGAGGTGGGAGTCATGGAACTGTAGTAGAATACTGGATTTACAGAATGCTTTCAAGCCCTGGAATGCTGTTTCTCTTGTGACATAAGTGACAGTGAAATATATGTTGAAGATGAAATGTACTTCATAATCCTAGCTGGTGCCCAAAGAGAGCTGCTGAGCTTCCTGGATTACATTATAAAAGCAGGTGACTGTCACTATTGCATTATCAATTCCAGCTTGCCAGGGTTCAAACCCAGAGCCTGAATTTAAGTCTACCAGGAGTAATGAGAATTCTGTTTCCTTAGGAAGGGGGTTCTTTTATGCTTCAAGAAGATACTACACTGAAGGATACTGTTTCTGTGCTTAGCTGTCAGTGTATGACAAGACAATTCAGTTGTGTACTCTCCAGTTTTCTCTCAGTATGCAGTAGGTTGCGGCTATCACTGTGGTGGCAGCAGCTTGACATTGAGCTTCAGGAGCCTGTGTTTGCATTCTTATTTCCTTCATTTAATGCTCACCATGTCCAACTGTTGTCTGTAGATCTGAATTTGAGGCATTAGCTATTTCTTTTTGTGCAGGGAAGATATTTGGGAACAGAGGAACTCTGAGGTGTAACAGAGGCCTACCAACATGCAGGCAGTTTTCTGAGGTTTTGCTATTTTACAGTGGTGTAAAAGAGCAGCAGATTTAGCAGCTGTAGTGTTGACATGGCTTGTAGTAATACATATTCTTTTCTTAAAGAACTCCATGTTCTGGGTGCAGCCTGAAGCAGTGAGAGCTGTGACCTCAGAGTTCACAAACTGGTTGTTCTTACTTCACTGTGCCCATAACCATCTCAGGGTGTGGTGCTGAGTAAAACTGGGGTAGAATCCACATACCTTTTATGTATGTAATCTGTATGCAAATAGATCAGTTCTGAGGAAGGGAAGGTAGTAGGTTGGTCAAAGTTTAAAAGCTGATTATCTACTTGAAAGTATGTTAGTATCTCTGTACTGTTGTGTAAGTAGAACTGACTGAAACCTTTCTTAGCTGTCTAGGTTTCTGCCATCCTTCACAAGCTCAAGGTAACATTGTGAAGAGAGCTTTAACAAGCTGATGAAGGCTTTCACTGTAACACTGCTTCAATAAAAACAATCTAAAATCTTCATACTGGAGGAAGCCTTCTTCAGGTCTATGTCAGATGCCTTGGGGTCATTGTTCCTGTGACATGTGTTGGCACTGTGCAAACTCTGATATCAGCTGAAGTTATTTATGTGGTGATTCCTTCCCAGTGGCACTTCCTTCTGTCATGTTCAGAGTTCTGAACTGAGTTCAGTGGAGTATGGCTTGTTAATTTGTCTTCATGTTCTAGTTCCAAATTTGCAGCTTCCTTAATTAGATAATCTTGGCCTGAGTCAGTTAAGGCCCTTGAGGACCCTTATTGAAGGACATGTTAAGTTGCCAGAGTATCTAGTATTTTTTGAGTAATCAAGAGTAGTGTGTTTCTATAAATGGCTCTTGTAGATGACCACCTCTGTGCTCCTTATCTACTGCATCTGCACACTCTGGTATGGATTTGCAGCATCCAGTGACTGCTGCTCAGCTGTGATTCCAGCCACACCTGCAGGCTGCTTTGGGTTGTGATCTTTTAAAGCTGGATAGAGAGTTTTCCTTCAGCTTTTATAAAGTAAAATGATTGTAAAAGAGGTTGTCAGCACCCAGTTTAATTGTGTTAGATAATGGGAATGGTGTCTTTCACTGGTTCTCTAGTAAGAAGTATGAGAACTTGAGTTCTGTGCTCTGTGGCTAAAAGGATGGTAGAAAAACAATTAAAGCCACTTGCTAATTTCACTTGTGTGATTCTTTGCCCCTCTGTTCAGGAACTTAATTGTCTTATGGCAAACTGTCTTCTGTTTCTATTACAGTGGAAGCAATGGATACCGTCTGACTTTGAACCTCTGGTTTTGTGTTCCCTGGGACCCTTTTTACAGGTAAAATAGGTAGATAAGTCACTTGTTCTCTTGTGTTTACAGGGCTGTCTCCAGATCTCCAGTCAATGGAGCAGATCCGGAGAATTATGAGACCTACAGATGTTCCTGACACAGGTGAGTGGCCTGGAATTACTGCAAATAGCTCTTAATTGATGAGATGTTTAATTGGGTTTTGTACAGGCAGTGCAGTGACTTAAAACAACCTCTGCTGACAGTCCAGTTCCTTCGCATCTGTGTAGGGTGAGAGTCTTGTTCCTCACGGGGGTTATCTGATGTGTTGCAGATGTCTACCAGATGTTAGAGGATGTTGCCCATGTTATTGCCTGTAACAGTCTGGATACATTATCCACAAGTTGAAAGCTAACGAAAGCTCAAATGAAGCTAAAAAGCTAATTGTTCTTCTTACCTTGGATAGGCACACCCAGACCTTTTAGCTTATCAAAGAGCATAACTGTTTAAGGCTTGCTGAATATTATTTCAGCTGTTTGGGCTTCTCTCTACTTAGGACCATGTCTTCTTCCTCTCTAGATTTGTAAAGTATAGCTCCTACTTCACTCAACTGGGACTTCAGTTGCTTGTACCGGTGTTCTGGTCCTAAAATTTTCTTCTACTAATACATGAATACTTTGTATATAGTTGTTGGATGCAAATTGCCTGCACTTTCTGTACAAGGTTCTTTAGAATGATTTAATTAATCATCTTCCTGTGTCCCATTTATTCCAAATTTTGTTACTAGTGGGTTGGAAAGACTTGAGCAATACAGCGGGCTATTCTTTCTTGAAGAGTAGTGGTCTGAAATGAACTTTCAGAGGAGATAACACATTTAAACTGCAACAGTTACAGTTAAATGTTGGAATAGAGGCATTCTGCTATCTGTAGTGTTCCTCATTGCTGATGCATAGGAGTAATTCAGAGGCTAACATTAATAGATCTTCCCTTAAACAGCAGCATTTCTGTGCGAGCTAGTGTTGCCACACTTGACACTGGGAAGCATTATTAGACTGGTGAATCAGTGTTTCTGTATTATAAATTACTACATTGTTCTTCCTTTTATGCTGCTTATTCACTCAGTGCATAACTAAATAAATGTCAGTACAAACAAGTCAATCTTTGCATTGCTCAGAGCTCTCTCAATAAGCAGTTCTATTCAGCAGGCTAATACTCCTGCTTGAGCCACCCCCACTCCAGGAATGCCCTTGCAGAATGTGCTCCTGGTTTCCATGGACACACCACTGGAATCAGATGTATTCTTAGTGCCTCCTAAAAATAAGCAGAGAGATTGTTTTAAACAGGGTTTTGATCTACAGAGTAGCCAGCAGTATTAATTCTGCTTTCAGACTCAATCCTGAGATGTTTAACAGCAGAAGTGCAATGGAATGTCCCATCAGAGGCATGTGTGCATACTGGGCAGTGACATGGAAGGTCTTGGCCTTTTGGACCTGCTTAAGGCAACCAGTATTACAGAAATCTTGTGGAAGAAATAAAGTGTAGTGGTGTCACTTCTGGGAAAGTCAGTGTGTGGAAGCTCTGTCCCTTTGTGGAGGGATGTCACTTGGTGAATGTGTTGATACAGAAGTTCTCTAGTAGAAGTTCCTGTGGCTTGTGATGAGGTTAGATTTCATGATGGCTTCTTGTAGCCTGGTGAAAAAAGCCTCTTTCAACCTGAACTACAGTTTGAAGACTTCTTATGTTTATGGGGTTTGGAATGTGCTTACTCCAGTATGACTCTGTATTTCAGTTTAAATCACTTCCCTTTGGTACTTGCTGAGGCCAAGATATCAATGGTGTGTTTTGGTCAGCATTGCCAACCATTTGCTTAATAGAAAACTGACTCCCTCCTGTGTAACCTTCAGTGCCTTGTGTCAGCTGTGGTGTGGTGTGCTCCTGGTCAGCCTAAGCTATTGCAGTGGTAGATCATGGAATCATAGAAAGATTAGAGTTGGAAGGGACTTTTAGAGGTCCTACATCTTATATATAGGTGTCCCTATGTATATGTGATAGATCAGATTGCTTGTGAAAATACAAACCACTTGGGCAGCATAATTTCGTTCAGACAAACTCATGGCAGGGTCACATCACTGCTCAAGGTTATTGGACAGCTTTGCCTGGTGCTGTGTATAACCTAGAGATACTTGATTTGGGGAGGGAGAATAGGAGAGGAATTGCTCCTTAAGCAGGTTCCCTTGCTTGTTGGGAATAAGAAACCATCTGTTTTGGAAAACGTGTTACTTGATACAGAACTAAATTTCAGTCAAGTCGGTTTCTGTCATGTGCTGTTTGTGTTCAGGAGTTCATTTCTAGATAGATGCTTTGTCTAAAATGCAGTTGTACTTGCTCTGTTCTTTGTCTGCTAAAAGCACATAAAACCTTACCCTCTGCTGGAGAGGAACCATGGCTGGTACCAAAGACCATTTGATGGTATGTCAATGCATAGTGGTCTAGCTGCACAATGGCTTTCAGACAGTAGCTTGGCTGGATTACAACTTGAAAGGTCTGTTCTTTAAGAAATAGCATTTTCAAGATTTGGATTAGCAAATAACCAGATGTAATTGTAAATCAGACTTCTGAGTGTAAGGTGAAGGAACCTGATGGCATCTTTCAGATTGTGAAACAGTGCTCTTTAAATATTTAAATGCCAAAGGGTTAGTTACCACAGGTAAAGAAAGTACAATTTACTGGGAAACTCTGAAAGAGACTTTGAATGCTTTTTGGTTTATTTCTGTTGTAGTTGAACTGGCCTGGTTCTTTCTCATGTGAAAGCACTTGGAAAGTTCTTCAGGTGAAGGCATTGCAGTTGTTCTAGAAAATTAATATTTTATTGGTTTTAGTAGCCAGTTGTAAGTCCAGAGTTAGCTGACCTTTTGTTGGCAGCAGCAAACAGATCTTGACCAGTGCTAAACAGCTAGAGAGGTTTGTTGTTCTAATTTAGATTCCAGGCTGGTTGGCATGAGGCTTTCTGAAAACCCAGCAGCAGTCCAAGCAAACTGAAAGCACTGTCTGAATCAATACAGCTGAATTTTGCCATGTTAAATTCTTCAGTCACACAGGGTTCTTCCTGTATGATTAAAGGGTGGAACTGGAAGCTGTTCCATGCTCAGAGAAGCTTGTGGCACAGGTTTATTTGCTGTGTTTATGATTGGCCTTGCATAGGATTTTGAAGTCTACTACAGCTTTCAAAGGGAGCTTTCTTGGTAAGCTGTGAGAGAGCACCCAATGCAGTGTTTTAAAGTGCTCACATGCTTGCTGTAAACATGTTGAATATTACAATTAAATAGTACTTCAGAGAACTACTGGACTCTGACCTATTTAATCTCAAGGTACTGTCAGTGGTGAGGGGGCAGAATTTCCAGGCTATGCAGACCAAGCCCTGTCTCAGTTGCAGCTGAAGTGCAGAGGAATTTATTGCTAGGGCTTATTCTCTTTACGAGAGCTGCTTTGATAATTACAATATAACGAGTTGTCATTAGAGTGATACCTCCTAGGACTTGTGTTCTCTCCTACTGTACTCACTTGTGTTATTTTCCAAAGGCTTGCTGTGTGACCTGCTGTGGTCTGACCCAGACAAGGACGTGCAAGGCTGGGGTGAAAATGACCGCGGGGTCTCTTTCACTTTCGGTGCTGATGTGGTCAGTAAATTTCTGAATCGTCATGATCTGGATTTGATCTGCCGAGCTCACCAGGTATGAGTTACGCTCCTGTTACTTCTGAAAACCTCTCCTTCAAGACTTTTCTGCCTCTTTGGTGCTGCTTATCAGTAGGATGTGTTTGAAACTCACTTTACATTGTGTTCCTTTGAGAAGAAAAAGATCTTCCTAAGAAAGGGGCTATAAGCCTGCCTTCTTTTGGCTCATACTGTTGAATGGTAATGAAGTAAAATAGCCACACTAGATTCCCCACTGATCTCTCTTCTGTGTTGTCTCTTTACTGTTACTGTGTAGGAACATCAGATGTAAAGTGTCCTGTTTTAAAGTGGCAAAGTGACTTGGATTAGAGATTAACACTGAAGTTTGAGAGTTCTTCCGTTTTAGTAGAAGTCAGTGCCCTGGTAGTTGTGGCTTCAAGTATCTCCGCTTCACTTCACAGAAGCATTAAATGCATTTTGAGTGTTTCTAAAAACAAGTCTGTACACAAAAGCTTTCACTCTTGCCTTCATTTTGGTTCAGCTATCTAGAGAGCTTTGACAGATTGTTTGACTTAAGAAACTTGCTTCCTGCAAATTTCTTTCGGCCTTGTCACCCTGAAGTACACTTTTTGCAGTTTTTATGAAGGTACTTAACAAAAAAGTATTTCTCCTTGCATTTGTACTGCTAAAACATTAGAGATTAGTCAGTGTGGGATGGATATTAAGAATTGTAATCAGCTGATCAAGATTGGTACCAATTTCCTGTAATGACATCAGTTTTTTGTAGAAGAAGGGATGCCATCTTTTACAAGACCATGCTGATTGGACCACCTTGAGCAGTTGATGCACAAGTTTAACCAGCATGTTACATGGGGCTTCTGTTTTGGGGAAGAGGGAAGATCCTTAGCTGATGCATCATACTGCTTGCTCTGTTTTAAAGGTCTTGGAGGAAATATGGCAGAAGCACTTTGCTTTTAGAGCATCACACTTGTAAAAAAAGCCTATACTTGAGGTTTGTGTGATCAATACCAGTGTAAGTGAAGCTTCATTGTTACGGTTGCAATGAGGATGGTAGGGTGCTCTGAACTGCTGGGTCAAACATCCAAACTCTGTGTAGAAACCATAAAATGCTGGGAATCCTTAAACTGGCAGTGCATAATCAGACCTCAAGTATGAGAATAATGAACAGTCAAGCTGATGCCTGTTTAATATTGGAAGTGTCAGACAGGTTAAGTGACCTCCTTTGGCATTCACTGTCCAGGTAAGACAAAAGGACTGAACCCATCCTGTCTGAAAGCCAAGCCAAAAAAGCCTTTCTGATAACTTCTTGTCATCTCTTCAATACAGTCCTGTTTGCCTCAAGACTGGCTTTTCTTTTTGCTTCAAAACTCCCATTTCCCTGTTGGCAGGTAGTGGAAGATGGATATGAGTTCTTTGCTAAGCGGCAGCTGGTCACCCTGTTCTCAGCTCCAAACTACTGCGGAGAGTTTGACAATGCAGGGGGAATGATGAGTGTGGATGAAACTCTGATGTGTTCCTTTCAGGTATGATGGGCTTTACAGTCAGTATTCATGTAGGTGTTGGGCTAGAGGGACTGACTGAGTCTGGTGGTTGATGTGCTTATGGTTAGTCTAGTGTAGTATGCTAGAGCTAATAATATAGTAAGTAGTAGCTAGTAATGTGCCAGGGTAATACATTTGGGCTACAGAGAGGACTGCACAGCAAGCTGGTGTCTCTGTACAATTAGCACTGTAAACCAGCGGTTCTCCAGAGAACTGTGTGGGATCTACTGTTTCCAAACTGCTGCATGTTGAGTTACTTCCCCTATTCAGATGCTCATTTCAAAGTTTCATGGGGAGATTCCTTTTAGTCACACCTAGTGATCAGAGTATCTAATGATGAAGGCTAATGGACTATTGGGGCCCTTGTAGTGTGCTTATTCTGATCAGATTTTAATCCCTCCTCCTTTCTGGACACGTTTTTCAGTCCCTTTTTGGTGTTTTTTGCCTTCCCACCCCAATGTAGCGGTAGAACTAGATGATTCGGTAGCAGTGTTGTGGTTGTATACAGGATAAGGATTTGTAGCAGTGTGACCTGATCCCCTCCTACCCTCACCCCTCTTGCTCCTGCTGAATGAGATGTGGCTTAAGTGTGTGAAATGTTCTTATTTGTCACTAACTCAAAAGAACTTCTTTCTTTTCTTGAAGATCTTGAAACCCTCTGAAAAGAAAGCCAAGTACCAGTATGGGGGACTGAACTCTGGGCGCCCGGTCACCCCGCCTCGCACAGCTAACCCCCCCAAGAAGAGGTGAAGAAAGGAAGAGCCTAGGGACACCCATGGATCTGTCAAGGACACAACCCCATCTTACAGTATAGAATAAGTGTGCACTGTAAAACCATCCAGCCATTTGACACCCTTTATGATGTCACACCTTTAACTTAAAGAGACGGGTAAAGGATCTTGATTCATTTTTTTTTTTCTAGTAGGAAGATGTGCTCCACTGTATTGTAACAAGTATAGCTCCAGCTCCTAATATCCAGCATAGAGTAAAAGGAAAAAAGATCAATAAATTAGGAACAAACTATTGCAACTGCATATTCACATCTACCATGGTTTTTAAAGTTGACCAACATCCCAGTTAAAACTTGATGTAATAGTTAAACCAGAAGAGAGCATGATGTTCCATTTGTGTAATGTGGTCTTACTGTTGCTTGATTGCTTTTACTTTGGTTATTTTGTAGCTAGAATGATGCAAATAATGGTATCTAGCCTTATTTCCCAGCTCTGAACTGAAATAAAGAAGGGGCTTTTTAGAACAGCCATTGTTCTCTTCTCTTCCCCCTACCCCCTGTTGTTCATAAGAACACTGCCCAAATGTGTGCCCCAGTATAACACAAAGTTCATAATAATGTAGTGATTGAAAGGCAAACTACATCCAGAATGCCCAGACTGGACAGCTTGACAGCCAGCGTAAACTGAGGCAGAGAAACCTGTCTTGGCTTTTTAACTGCCACACAGTGAAATTGTGCACTACACTGGTTTAAATTATTGACATGACACTGTGCTATGGCACTTCATTTAATTTAGGACAAAACCAATATTGCCTCTTAGTTGGTAACTTGATTATGTGGTACCTTGGCTTTAGTTTTATTAGCATGAAACACCTTTGGCATGTTTAGCTTCCAGGTAGTTCCCTACCTGCATCAAAGTTCATCTTACATAGTTCCACAGGACATGAAGATCCTTCTTTGCTAAGCCTTTGAAAGCTAACATTCTTTCTCATGAGAGGGTTTGTTTAAGTGGATGTTCATCAGCAGACAGCAGGCTAGCTGGTGAGAGGGGAGCTGCAGAGGCTAGAGGAATGTCCAGCGTGGTTCTGAGGCTTCCATCACTAAAGATATTGTTTGGGTTTTTGTGGTCAAATTTCATATACTATTGTATAGACTTTTGCTTTGTAGTGTACTATAGTAGCAATAATTTCTGTACATGATCCAGAGTTATGCAGTATTTCTTTTCAGTTCTCTCCTTTCTTAAGAGAGTTAACATTGGCAAATGGCAAGATACAGAGAAGACACAAAACTTAGAGTAGGGAGAAATGAAAGGTACAGCTCTGTGATGCTTTAGGATGCAGTACTTATTGGAGATAACCACAAAAGCTTTTATTGGATACTGTCAAATTTGTAAGATTCTCTGGGGGAAGGCTTCAGATTTATATCATTTTAAATGTGCATCAGTAGATGTAAAACTCTTGACTTCAGTATTGTCTTTGAAGATGTTAAATTGAGGATCCTGGTAACATCCATTTTACCAACTGGCACCTTCTCAACACAAGAGATACACTGACTCCTGACACAGTCAGCAAGTTCTTTTAAAAATGGATTTAAGTCTCTTTTCTAATTCCATTTTGTTTTAAATGCATATTTTAAATGTAGGTTTTTCATTTAGTAAAAGTTGTCTAATTCATTGGAACGAAGTCTGCCTGGTTATTTTAACATCCTTACTGTTGCTCCAGAAGTGTGGCACTTAGGAACCAACCAACCCAAACAGCTTCAGGATGGATCTGGTACTGGGTTATATTGGATTGGTTTCATTCTCCCCCACCTCAAAGCAAGCACCAGCATTGCAATACATAGAATAAACTGTAGATTTGTTCTGCTATTGCTCAGAGACATTTGTTGTTGAAAGTTGGTGATAAGAGCTGTGTGAGAGTCACCCTAGTTTGGGACAAGGTAACTGGTGAAATCTGTTCTCTAAGCTTTGACAGGAGAGCTTCCTGCTGCAAGTCATGGCTCACTTGAGGTTAAGTTTTGCAAGCTTTGGAGATGCAGGGTGTTACCAGCTGCCAGCTTCTATTGTAAAAGCACTGTGTTACCCAACATCTGGATTAACTTTCCCATTTTTTCCCTTAGTTTCTGGAACAATGTCATCTGGATCCTGACACGTCCAGATGTGAAGCTGTCTGTTATGGGAGTACCCAACTTTTATTACAGATGCTATAGCAGAAGGAAATAAAGTTTTCAGGCCTTCCTATGTGTCCTAAAGAAACAGGAAATTCTTACTCTGTGGTACTAGAAAGCCAGCTCTGATGGTGGCATTCTGAAGAATTGTTACTTGTAGGTAGCAGCAATCACTCACCAAGGATTTGAGTGCTGGTTTAACTTCTGGGGAGTTGGGAGGTCTGCTAACATCCTTCATCATCCTCTATTGTGGAAGAAGATACATAATTAATAACCTTATCTCGACAGCTACCATTTATATTCCACACCAAAAGCAAGTCAGGAGCATCAGATATGCAGCAGCAATCACTGGGTCACTTCAGTTTACAGTTACATTAAGAGAGATCTTTAGTGTTTTTGCTGTTGTCTGTTCTGGAGGAGGCAGAAAAGAGAACCTGGATCCAATTATACTCAGATCAAATTAACTTTCTTCCATAGAAATTGCTGGTAGTATAATTGCTAATAAGTGTTCTTTTCCCTGCAAACATCTTGTCCACACAACGCTGATATCCTAACATGCTGCTGAACAGCACAGTGCTCTGGGAAGTAACAGGAGGGGTTTTTGGTAAGAGGCTTATAGAACATTGCACCACTTCAGGGGTATTTTTGCATGTTCTACCCCCACCCCCTTTTTCTCTGGCAGTAAAATCCATTCCTGGTTTCACAGTGGAGTACAACATGGCACATAATCCCTGCTCTTCTTTCCTTTTGGTTAACAGGTATTTGTGATCCTCTAACACCAGAGCAATGCCAGCTTTAATCTAGTTTAAGATTCTGCTGCAAGGAGTGCCCTTCTGGTCTCTTGTGGTGTTTGAGATCAGATTCTTGGTTTACCTGCTTTTTTGTATGCTTCATAGTCAGTGTTTTCTATGCAAGTTGCTGTTTTAAAGGAGAAGGAAAAGTGTTTCAGGTGGGTTGGTGATTGTGCTGCTCTGATACCTTGAACACTTTCTGTTGAGGTCAAGTTATGTACTGATCTGATACCTTCCCAAAAACACTGTGGGAATAACTCCCTGCCAGCACTGGCAAGACTTGCTCTAGTGGGTTGGCTCAGTTTCCTGCATCTGGACACACAGAAGTACTTGTGGCCACTGAAGTCCAGGCTGATCTTTTCCCTTCTAGCTGCAAGTGAGCTGCTGCTAGGGGTCACCAAGCTTCTCAGTACTGTTCTGAAGACAGTTTGTGTTTGTAGTGTTTTCTCAGAGGAACTAAGAGGTAAGTACATGACACAGCTTGTAGTATCCCCAGTGCAGAGTCCTGCTTTGTACTTACCTGCTTGGGAAACTGGTGGGAACGCTTCAGATCTGTAGCAGGAGTCTGTTGGTGATAGCTTACATCCCTGGGCTAAGGTCAGCTGAAGAGAGAGGTTCTCTCAGCTCTGTTTCTGCCAGAAGATCATAGAAGTATGAGCTGATGAAGTATGAAGTACAGAAGCTTCTGTATGAAGAAGTGTTCCTGTCTGCAGCTTATCTTTGGGAAACCCAAGAGGATTTTGCCATCACACTGTGGAAGCTGCCAGCTGAGATCACTGGAGCTGTATGTGGTTAGATGGGTGGCAGATGGTGGGGATGCATTTTTGCTCTCTACTAATGGACAAATAAAAGACAGTACTGCTGTCCAGTGTGGTTGGACTGAAGGGGACCTGAGAGTGACTCTGTTTTGGGTAGCTGGAATTTTTAGGATCTCTAGATGACAAACACATACGTCCCATGCCTGGCCTTGGGTGTAGCTCAGAGGTTAACAGAAGAGGATACCTGCTGTGTAGGTAACAGTTGTAAAAACCTAGCCTTTAACTGAGTGTTGAATTTCTTCCTGGCATACAGGCAGTGCTGTATCCCTGGGTGATGTTTCTGGAACTTTCCTTGCTGCCAGGTTTTTTGGACATGAAGCCACTTTATACAAACCTGCCAGGTAACATTACAGCTTAGTAAAGAGCAGAGACAAAGTGGTGGTGTCAATATCACATTGTCTTTGAACTTGTTGGGGTTGTGACTTGGTTGGTGATTGGCATCCATCTACTTCCCAAAGCACATAAGGATAACTGAATATTTGGCATCAAATGACCTGGTGAGAAAGGAACTCAGTGAATCAATACCAGACTGGGGATATGTAGGCATAGCCCTGGATATTTTTTCTCTGCTGTCATGTTTGTTTCTGCTAACTAGCAGCAGCAGCTTTCAAGCTCACTCTCAGTGCAGCTGTATGCTTTTTTTCTCCTGGTTCATACACTGATTTTGCTTGCTTTGTTCCAAAGGCTGATCCAGGGTTTGGTGACAGTGTTTAACCAGGTGGCTGCACACAACTCATGGGCTTGTAACCAAGCATTCTTCTCACTGCATGTATCACATCATTAAAGCTAAAAGAACCTCAAGCAATGTTGCACTGGACACTGGAAAACCATGTAAGTGTTGGGACAGTGAATAAGTTAACAAGGTGACACACATTTGGGTACTTCATGTTGTTAACAGATCTGCCAGGTTCTCATCCTCCATGAATTTCTCAGCTGGTTCTGCCTGGTCATCTTCCTTGCAGAACCCTCCAGTTGTTGTGAAACTAGCCCAGCTGCCAGGTTAGCTGGTCTGTGTATCCTTGTGTGCCTTGTTAAAATAAACAGTAATGATCTGTGTATTAATTGGTAATAAGGAGATTTCATTCTTTTTCTCAGTCTGCTGTTTAAGCTCATTAGTCTCTGTACCTGCATGTCCAAGAAAGGAGAACTGAAAAACAATTCCAAACAACCATATGCCAGAAGGCCTTGTCAGTGCATGGCTATTGTGCTCTTTCTCCAAGGAAAAGATTGCCCTTACTGCCTGCCTGGAACAGTCTGAACAGCTGCAGCTTGAAACAATCTAGGCGCTGCATGTGGGTGCTGCTGCCTCAGGTAATGGAACCTGCAGCTGAGACTTCCTGTGACTTCACGCTGTTCCCTTCAGCTGCTTCCTGCAGGTGCTGATGTCAGTCCCTTACTGTCCTGTTGAATTTCTGGACATGTACAATTGATTGTACAAAAGACTGGTGATCTTGCACTAACTACCCCAGAGTATTTTATAGTTATATTTCAAGCTGCTACTCCTGAGTGGCTTCTTGCAGTTGCAGAGATAGAGAAAGTATCATGTCTGTGGAATGTGGGAAGAGGGAAGGAGGTTGAGAATTACCTTTCAATGGACATCTGAACTGCATCTAGTTTCCAGGAGCTTGGATTAAGAGCTGTAAGACATAAGGCCCAATTCTGGTGAAGCGATGATGGAGAACAAACACCTTACTTAACTCTTACCTAATCAAGGCTCTTTCCTAAAGGTACAACTGCTGAGAGGGCAGTCTTGGAGACTTTTGCTTTGCCTTGACCACCTAGATTAAGAAGACATTCTTTTCCTTCGTCTAATGCCCCACAAGAATTTAACCCATTTACTTCAGGAAAAAGATGCTGTCCAGCTGACATAACCATTTTCTGTGTTAGAATTGATCTAGCCTGCAGATGACACCTAGTGGTGGAAGGCCAGTGGATGAAAAGCTGTTACAGCAGAACTGGCATTTTATTGCATGTTTATCCTACACTTGTCTTCTGTGGAAACCTTATCCTTGGACCAGTTCTGGAATATATCTGTAGTGCCTGGCTTCATAATGAGTCAGGTCTTGCTGCATTGAAACTAGACTTACCTCAGTCAGAACTCGTCAGACTTTGAGATCAGAGCTGCCATGAAAGTCATAGAACAGTTCAGGTTTTTTCTTAGGCAAAGGTTTCCAGGCTTCTTCCCCACTCTGGAATCATCAGTTCCCAAGTCAAACCACATTGGGTGGGATTCTTTGTATAAATTTCCAGAGCTTGGAGAAGGACTGGTGGAAAATACATGAGAGAAAGTATGTTTAGGCCTAGTTTAAACCAATGTAGC
Organism: Galbula dea; assembly: GCA_013399015.1. Classification (NCBI taxonomy): domain Eukaryota; kingdom Metazoa; phylum Chordata; class Aves; order Piciformes; family Galbulidae; genus Galbula; species Galbula dea. The sequence goes on from VWZX01002054.1 coordinate 1,541,320, forward strand.
TGCATAGGAAAAAAACCTCATTTGTTCCAGCTCAGATGTGGAGACCATTTGGGAGATGCTCTCAGGATAGGGCCAGTATGACATGTGAATACCTTATCTACCTAAATACTACATCATTTGTGTTCCTTGTAATCAAGCAGTCCTTCCTTGGCTCCACCTATTGGCTTGGTACTGAAACCATCAGCTGTTGAAGAGATCTGTAGAGTTCAGACCTGATTTGGGGGAATCACCTGATACTTAACCAGGTTCCACTAGTTGCCTACAGTAAGCTGCTCTTGAAGAAGCTGTATCTACACTAAGGTGTTAGTTCAGAGCAGTTCTGTGGGTTTGAAGTGAATCCTGCTTGTCCTCATGTACTGGTTTGGGTTGCAGAGCTTGTGCTGGTATGTGTGTGCCCAGGGTGTCAAGGATCCATCCTACTGAGTGGCTCCTACCACTGAAGTCCTCCAGCAGGGCAGGGTGACACAGGGGTGCACTGAATGATAGGTTGGAAGCAGAATGTGAAGAACTTAGGTGAGACTGCAGTGTTTTCCATGCTGGGTAAAGTCAAATTGAGACCTGCACTTCTGACCTTGTCAAGAGTCCCACTGAATTCTGTTACTCTTCCACAAGCTCCCCAACATTTCCCTTGGCGTCCTTCCCATACTTTCTGTTGTGCTTCCTGTTGCTGTGGTGCTTGTTGGTTTGGGTTTTTTTTTTTTATCTGTATTTCCTTATTGTTTTTCCACCCCATGGTGGCAAGGTTTCTCTCAGGAGCAGAAGACTCTGGGAAGGTGGTGGGAAGACCAATACCTTCAGAAAGCATTTGATTTCCCTTCAGAGATCCCACAGCATGGTCTTTGGTAGTGCTTCATGGACCAATCACAGGAAGACATGATGGTGAAGGTCAGCTTGATTCTTCTAGCAGCTTTCAAACACCTCTGGTCACCTGATGTAGGTGAGCATGAGGTAATGTGGCATGGAAGCAGACTATCCAGAGTGCTTCCTGGTCCTGCAGCCTTCCTCAAAGCTGGGGTGTGATACTTGCCCCCTTGGCTAGGCCACCCTGTTAAATGTGGGCTGTTGGTCCCCAGTGGGCCATGCTGGACCACTAGATGTTTGTATTTTATCTCACTCATTCCTGCCTAATCCCTTGTCCCTGAAGTTCCAGGCCCTGCTAGCTCATCCCCATGGATCATGGGCCACTTCTCAGGCAGTACAGTTTGGGCACTGGCTGAGCCATTCCAGACCAGCTCAGGTCTTCTGACCACTCAGATTTTTGTGTTCCCGTGGCGAATTACCTGACTTGCTGGGTTGTGGTTTTCTAGGGAACAGCCTGAGCCCTGTGTAAAGCTGAAGGCTGTGGTAACTCTGGAAAGGGTTCTTCAGCTAGGCCTGGGTTTGGAGTGAATGAATGCCTTCAGCCTTCTGCTGAATTACTGGCTCAGATATCTGCATGTGGTGAGTAGCACGTGTCTGTGGTTGTGCAGTGCACGTTCAGCTCTTCTGGTGCTACACAGTCGTTGAGAACCAACAATAGTTCGTGCCCTCAGGGCTCTGCAGTGTTGACCTGAGGCTGTGAAGCAGACTGGGAGGAAATGGAGCAGCTCCTAAGTTTATGGCCAGCTTGTGGAGATGGGATGGAGCATACCTTGTTGGGCACCTCTGGGAGCTTGACTTGTCATCCAGGAGTTTGTTCCCATGCAGTGCTGCAGATTGTTATTCTTTTTGTTCAGCTGGTAATAGAGAAAGTTTCGTGGTGCTAAGTGTGTTTGCATTCAGAGGGGCTGCTGTCTCCTCTCTGAAGATAGATCAATAGAATGCCCTAGTAGATCCAGAAGCTTGAGTGATCCAAATGGCCAGGAGGTGGCATAAGGCTACCACAAGTAAGCGTTTGAGCTTCGAGGTGGCACTTAAAGGGTACAGGGTCACTGCGAACGTTTTTTCAGTGCTTGCTCACCCGTGTCTGTACAAGTAGGCTTGATTAGGTAGGTGAAGTGCAGGATTTTCATCTCTTATCTAAATCAAGAACAGATTTCCAGACGGTTATGGTCAGGTGTAGCTGCAGTCATGCACCATCTGTTGTTGCCTCTTGGGCATACAGGCATGTTCCTGACTATCCCCTGGGTCAGCATCCCATCTGTGACAAGAAGAGAAATTTAACTGTTTGGGATGAAGCATCAGTGGACTGATTTGTAGGTTCTTTTTTAAGCAAGTGATATCCTGCCTCAAAGATTTCCCTGTATCCTGTGCTACTTCCACCTTAGCCATTCCTGTTGTAGGAAGTATTTGAGAGGAAATTGTGATTTGTCAAGCACAGTAAATGTTTATTGATGCTCAAATTCATAAAGCTTTCAGGATATAGCTGGATATCCACAGCCAATATGTTTCTGTAGCTACTGACTCTTGAAATGCTGTTCCACTAATAAGAGCAAATGTTGTTCCATAAAAAGCAAGGAGCTCATGTTGATCACTGTAATTACTTTTTAAGCACATGGAGCATACTTGTTGAGCTCATCTCAGAAGAATCACTTACTGCCATAAACAGAAATGGCAGTGGAGATAAGTTCTTGATCCTTATCATGCAGCAAGTGTATTGTTGGGGGGTTTGGGGAAGCCTTGTCGGAGCAGCCAAGCAGAATTAAAAGAAGCAGCAAGACATCAAAGCCTCTGGTTTCCAGCTGTCCTGTTCCACTTGCCACAGTTCATTTTAACACAGTCTGGATGTAATGCATTGTGTTCTCTTGAGGCTTTCTTGCCTGGTGCTTCCTTCTCAGGCGTTTTCTAAGCTTTTCACAGCAGAGGGCGCTAGGAACCTGCCTCTGCTGTATCACAAGCACGCAAGAACGTGTTTTCTCCCAACTCCTCTTCCCTGCTCTAGTGATATTCAAGGGCCAGATAAAGCTTAGAAAGGAAAGCTGCCACAACTGTTGTCACTGTACTTGTCACAGCGAATGCAAGGTCTGTGTGTGTAGATCCATTTCTAGCCAGTGAACTGCTCCTCTGAATTAGATGTGTGCTGCAAAGGATCCAGGCCAAAGCTGATGGCAGAAACTGGGCAATTTTTATCTCAATTCAGAATCCTCTGACAGCTGGTAGAAGGGAAATGATGTAGCCAACTACGCAGCTCATCCTCAAGCACTTTTCTCCTGCTACCTGCTGAAATAACATCATCTTTTCCTAGAAGGCTGTTTCTTCATTTTCCCAGTGTAATGTCTAGGATCCAAAACCCCTAGGAATATGAAAATGCATTCATTGAGGGAAGGGAAAAGCCAGTGCTGCAAAGCAGCTTCAGCTGGGAACCTCTCAGATCCACCCAGCACGATGATGCCAGCAGTGCCAGGATTACCTCACCTCTGCCATCTCCTCTCTTGTCTTCGCTCACCATTAGCATCTTCTGCCAGAGCCTGGGAGCCATTGCAGTTCACCTGGGGTTGGTTGGTGTTGCCTCCTGCCACTTCAGGTTAATGTTCCAGTACTGCAAGCCAGCTCAGGAGGTTTGGGGTTTCCCTCCCATCCTGTTTGTATTTCCTACAGGGGGACATGCTCACACACCTCTTCCCTGGCCCGGTGGGCTCCTGTCTTGGCAGCGAGAACACCTCTGAGCACAGTGCCAGTGTGCAGCCAACATCAGCAGAGGCTTTGAACTTGCTCCCTCCTTTAACTGGAAGGAGCTCAGGTCTGATGAGCTTCCAGACAACGTAGCAAAGCTCAGCTTTCCCCCGCCCCCAGCTCTTCCAGGCGTGTGAGAGTGTAGGGGTGTGGGAAGGAGGGAGTTGTCATTGGGAGCAATTGTTCAGAGGAGTGGGGGATTTACTCACTTCCTAATTTACTGGGGAGGATGTGCCTTATGGATTGCTACACCTAGGATGTATTTTTAACTCTGGTAACTATAGCAGATGTACAGATGGACTTCCCAAAAGATAGATAAAGCATACTAAAGATTGCACAGACTGTGCCCAGGGTTCCTAGGAACAAGGCTGGCTGCAGCAGTCCCTACTCTTACAGTCACTCATGGTTTTTAAACTAAGACATTACTGGATAGTCTGGTTTCTTTTCTGTCTTTGTTTTTCTTCCTTTGTTTGCCTATATGGTGGTGAAGAATAGGTTGAAATCAGGACTCGAGTAGCAGAAGAGTTGACAAAGTGGATTGGTTCTGAGGCCAGAGCAGTCCCATCTGCAAAGGACAAAGGCTGTTCTCTGCCTGGTCCTTCAGAGCCATTCAAGGATGGAAAAGGCAAGAAACCATAAAGGTGAGCTGTAACTTCCAAAGATGCCCTGTCTCTTGTTCTGGTGCTCTTCTTTCCCTGTTACTCAGATTAAATCCATGCCAGGTGAAGTCCAGTTCTGGGCAAGACAACTACTGTCTTGTAGGATAAGCAGCAGGAGGTGAGTCAGGGAAATGAGTTATTAAACTCTTTGGCTGTGGTAGTGTCTGCAGCTTATGTTGGAGCATTGTCAGGGCTCTAGTGCTGCACTATTGCAGCTCTTATCTTCAGGTGACTCCTTTGTGCCATGTTGTGCCACAGGGGATCAGGGAATATTTGAATGTCCGCCTGCTTCTCTGAGAGCTGTGCCCAGGGTGCTCTGATACAAGAAATGTCTGCTAGGTGCTGGGTGGAGAGAACACACCTCTCCAGGCTATCCATGCTTTCAAAGCTAACTACCCCTGCAAAATCCCTTTAAGGAACTGGTTTCACTATGCATAGGCAATGAAGATTGCTTTTACAGAGCTGCATTTAAAAAAGGCACTAAAAATCGACCACAGAAAAAATCAGGGAGATGATTGTAATGTAGGGAGCTGGTTCATGATGGTTCCCCTAAAATATAACCATGTGGAGAGAGAAACGTGTTGGAAATATAGTTAAGTCCAAATTTCACTGCTTAACACCTGCAGGAAGAGCAAAGGCTGTGAGCCAGAGCCATGCAGTTTTAGGAAATGCCTGGATAGGTGCTGGGGGCCATGGCATGGGCTCAGGATGCAATGGGAAGAATGCAGCTTGAAATGAACCTTTGTCCTCGGCCCAGCCTCTTGGGCAGGTGGCTGGCAAGAAGCTGCTTTCTTCTGAATGATTTGGCATGTAAAATGGAGCAGGACTGGCAAGACAAAAAGCATACCTAGCTGATTAGAGGGGAGGTTTGCACTGGAGTGTGAACTTCCTCTTTTGTCAGTGTAGATTTTTTTGGAGTGAATATTTGCTCTGGCTCTGCTCATGTCTTTTTAGGGGAGACCAGAGTCACTGAACCCTGGGGGAAAAGCTAAACCACATTATTCTTACCTAATTCAGAGCCCTGCATGTGCTGCCTGGTATCAGTGAGGTAACTCCTCTCCTCTCCAGTCATGCTGAAGTGGTGCCTTGCTTAGGTTCAATTATGTGCTGCTTCTTAACAGAAAATGGCGAAAACAATCAGTCCCTCAGAGAACAAGAAGATGATAATCAGAACCAAACAGTTGCAAACTTTCAAGCAAAAAGGTTTGGTGCTGGAAATTGCTGATGGAGTAAAATGGAAGCGTTTCACATATGCAGCCACATTCTATTTCAGATTTCAGGGAAAGATTTTGAAGCTCTTTTTAATTGGACAAGCCCCAACCATCTCATTCCAGTTATAATTTTAGATGTTAGATATGATGTCAGCACAAAGCACTTTGAAAGGCAATTTCAGTATTTTATTTTGCCTTTTTTTTTTTTGTATTTTTAATTAAAAATCACATCTGAACATTTTGCTGTCTTCCAGAGAGGACAAAGAGTCTGTTTTGAAGTCAGCCCTGCCTGAAGCTGGTGGGTATCTTGTGCAGGTGTGAGGTCAGCACCCTGCATATCTGGGTGGAGGAGTTAGATTCCAGAGTGAAGAGAAGACAGAAAAAGAAATGTTCATGCTGAACACAGCCTGTCTGTTTTGACCTTGATCGGGCTTTGATGGATGGCTGCTTTCATGTGCCCACCTGGAGCTGAATCTGAACCAGAGGGCTGTTAGAAATGTTAAATATCCCAGGGTAATGTCCTGGAGCCACATCACCATTGGACTTCCCCTCATTATGGGAGCTCTGGGCTGTCATCAGCTGTCACTGGGGCAGAACTCTGAGGAGAGATTCAAAGAGGGTTCAGATAAGGCAAGAGTGACCCAAACACAGGGGAAAGAGCTTGACAACAGTAGAGCACCCAGCTGTTGAGGACCAGGTGCTGTGATGGTGTTAATTTCATTATATATGCTTAGGCTACAGTAACCTAGAGGAAATAACTGCATTGTTATAAAAGAAGTGCTACATTACCTGATAGGTCCTCTGGTTTCCAGTGTCTGAGGTCCATAGCCAGCCTTCTCCAGAGTGGTGGGTGATGAAATAGGAGGGGAAAAGCAGGAGTGGTTACCCCATTCCTCCTGCTGGGCACAAGCTGAGAGGAATTGGAGCTCTGTTATCTGGCTGAGTCACTTTTGGGGGGCTGAACTGCTAACTACTGTGTCCTAGTTCATCCTCTGCTCTGCTCCTGGCAGGCTGCTGAAATGTGCCCTGCAGAGATCAAACTGTAATGTTACTGGCTGGATTTGGGAAGGGATGATTGTGGCAGTGCCCATAAGGAAAAGCATTGAGGCAGTAATTGGTCACACAGGTCACTTGAATAGCTTTAATAAGAAGCTTCTAGCACATGATTAAGAAAGAAGAAAGTAGCAGTACAATTGCTTCTTTCTATTTAACAGATGTTTCCCAAACTAAGCAGTAAATTCTTAAGAGCTACACCATGAGCTAATCTTCCCTGGAGTAACAGCCTCTGCCACCTCAGAACAGCCCTGGCTATTCCCATTACATAAATACACAGGGGCACCAGGGGCTGAAGGGTCTTTAGTTCAGGGTGCAGGACATGGGGCAAGAGGCACCACCTGATGGGAAGAGATTCAATCTGAATGGAAAGACAGGTGAAGAGAAGCCTTGAGTCATCTGTTATCTCCCTGGGCTTTGCTTTGCAGGCCTGGCTCTGAAAGAGCAGCTTTCACTTTGCCCTGCTTTCAAGGGTGTAAAAAGTCCTTTTAGAAGAAATTAGGCAGAGGTTAATAGTAGCTTTGCTTTGCAATCTGCTTATGCTTTACATAAGATAAAAGCCTGCCTGGCTAGGTTAGAAGTCTACTGAGTTCTGTGCCACCTTGTATGAGCATAACAAGTAAGACTCAGCCTTAAAGAACAGAGGTCAACTGAACTGCAGTTAGTCCATTTCTTTCAACTCATAGAAGGGGGGGGGGAGTCAATGCAAGAAGGAATGACACTCAGATGGTCAACTTCTCATGTAATTGTACAAAGCTCAAACAGAGAGAAGTTTGCCTGTTCACCCACAGTCTGTGCTTTGGGATAAAGCACAGCCTTTTCTGTTCCAAAGGAGTTCATCTCATGGGGAACACTACTGTGGCCAGCAGACAGCATCTGGCAGATCTTCCACCAGCTACAAGGAACACTTCAGCTCTTCAAGTGAGTGCAGCCAGCCATGCTTGTCTGTAGAGATGATTGCTGGCTCTTGGTTTTTGGTTTGGTCTTTTTTCCACCACAGCCCTTCTTTCAAGAGCTAGGAAAACTTCCATGGATTTCCAGACCTGCACTGGAGCTGGAAATGAGTCAGCCTGGGCTTTGCCAGCATGCTGTTCTCCTGGCCACCCTTGTGTGCTGCTCCAGTGCTGCCTGCTGCTGAGGTGAAACATCCTATTGCTCTGAGATTGAGTGGGGTGCCAAGCAAACACATCCACAGAGGTTCTGGTAACACAGCCAACTCTTTCAGAGCTAGCCTGGGTCCCTTGGCACAGCACCCCATCATGTATGTGTGTGTTTGCAGCCCAAAATGTATTAGCTTGCAAAACTGCATGCCATGATGATACCCAGCTAGCTCCCTGCTTGCACTTCAGGTTTACTTTTGTTATTCCTGCTTTCAGATTTGTCTCTGGTTTTAGAGGAGCACCTGCAGCTCTGTTTCCTGCAGAGAGAATGCTAGTTTGAATTCCTCTCACTCAAGAAAGATCTAAACCATCACTGAGTCAAGGGCTTGTTACCCTAAATTCCATAGCTTTCAGGTGAGGTCCTAAGTGTGCTTGCCTAATTTCTTTCTATTTCAACCACTTACATTCCTTCCCTCATAATACTTCTCAGCCCTTGGTAGCTCTTGAGAACAGATCCAGTTCAATACTGTCCATGGCTATCAGTAATGTGCCCATGACTGTCTCCTGTATCGCGGAGGGTGCTGAGGAAGATGCCCACAGACTTCTCTCTCTTTCCATATTTCAAACTCATGTTTATTCTTACTCTGTTTACAGTGTTTAGGGAGATCTTAGTTTGCATGACCTGGCTCATCTGGGATGATTTGAATCAAATTTGAGAGGAAGCTGTGTGTAAATTATCTTCTATAATCTAACCTGGTATCTGATACTTCCTTTTCATTAGCTGCAACAAACAGCAGCAGTATCAGCAACTGAAATGAACACAAGATTTGTGCTGTAGAGACCTAGGCAGCAGATGACTCTTACTTCTCTTGTCTCCTCTATGTGTAGATTTTACTTTCTTTTTGCCTCTCAGAATCTGATCCTTTTACTGGCAGTAGATGCTGCCATTGCTACCACAGAGCAGAGCTCAGCAGCTTTTCAAGTATCTTTTGCTCTGTTGCATTTTTTGTCTCCAGATGGAAGTCAAATGTGTTGGCAGAAATTTAGGAGAACCAAAGGAACATTTCCTCATGAAGAAATAAGATGCAGGCAGAGAGTTTAGCAGAGTGGTTGTCATTGGTCTGGCTGAGTTCAGTGGGCACTCAGTTGCCTTTCCCTGAGGTTTCCACAGGTGCTGCAGTTCACAGTTCAGTGCACATGATTCATCATCTGGCCACAAAAGATGTGTGTAACTAGGTGTGGTGGGATGGCCATGGCTAGCAGGCAAAGTCCCACCAGCTGCTCCCTCTTCCCTCCCTCAACAGAAAGGGAGAGAGAATAGGAAGAACAGGAATGGTAAAGCTTGTGTGTTGAGAGGAAGACAGGGAGATCACTTCCACTCACCACCACAGCTAGACTTGAGGAAAATTAATGTATTGTCAATTGCCATAAATGTGCTTAATTACTGATTTGGGTGTTGGAAAGCAAAGACAAACACTGAACATGTAAACATCTTTCCTTCAAGCTCAGCTTTGCTCATTCACTCCCAACTCCTCTCCTGCCTCCTTATCTCCCTGGGTTTGGTGCAATCCATCCCTTCAGTGAGGCAGCAAGGAGTGAGCTTCCACTCTGACCCTTGCAGGTCCTCTCTGCTCCTCCCTCCTCACCATGCCCTGGGACTCCACTTTCACAAATCATTGCTTAACAGAGGGTTGCAGGATTCAGGACTCCCATCACCCAGTGCCTGTGCTGGGCCAGCTCTGCTACCAGTGGTGGCACTGCTCCCTGTGCTGGGTGTCACACAGCAGCAGTGTGAGGAGGAGGCCTGAAGATGCCCAGTGACTGGGGAGCCTGTGCTGGACCCTGTCTTGGTGTCCATGGTTGAGTGTGGAGGTGCTTAGCCCCCTCCAGCATTAGGCTATCAAACCATTTATCTCCAATGCAGTGCTGTGATGGCAACCTGAGTAATTGATTGCCTTCCTTTTAATAGACCTTTCAAACAGGGCCAGGCCAGTGACATCTGTTGCAGTGTGGAAATTCCTTCAGGGCTGAACATTGTTAATGCAGTGACACCTCAAGAAGCAGGCCATAGGCAGATAAGCTTAGAATGGCCTTGCAGGGCATAAAATGTTTTAACAGAATCTTCAGCTCTCCTGCTGACTGCTCAGCCAAAAAAATGACCATCACCCTTTTACTGGGGGATGATTTAATCAGGACCTGCTTCTAAAAACAAAACCTGTCTGCCTAAGACACACTCTGCACTTCTTGGAGAGGGAGACCTTCTCCTGCACCCTGTTTCTTTGTGGCATCAGCATTCCTGTTGCTCATTTCAGCAGAGTTACCTTTGGTACCAAAAGGTGAATCAGGTCCAGGAGAGGCCTCCTCCTAAGCTGCTGCAGACAGGCTTTCCCCAGAGCAATTAAAAGCACTGATTAACTGTAGCAGAATGTGGAGCTGGAGATTTCATGCAAATACAAATTCACTTGCTGCTCTGGTTCTATTGGAGGAAAATGCAAACTCTCCTATTAAAATAGGGTTTGTTTATTGACCTCCTCTAATTTCTGTCTTCATAAAAGAATCTTGTTTATTAATAAGTCATCTTCAGCTGAGATGCACTGCATTCCCTGAAACAGTCTGTGCTGAATTCCTGAATTGAAGCTGGACCAGGGAGCTAATTTTAGAAGATATGATCTCCTCATCACACTAACTTCTCATCTCTGGAGATGGAGAGGTGTTGGATGGTAGCTGCAACCCTGGAGAAAAGTGCATCCATGTATTCAGAGGAAATGGAACGTGTTCACAGAAGGCATTTACTATTATGTTTTCGTGCCTGTGTCAAGTCTTAGGGTTTTAATTAAAGGCCAGACTTTTCTTCTCTGAGTGTGTGTACCTGGCCCTCTCCTCTTCAGTGGAGCTAATGTGGAAATAAAAAGTGACCATAACTTTATGATCCTGCTCCAGTGACTCTCAGGAGGACTGGCAGAAATGCAGCTTTCTAGCGTCTCTCTTCAAGCCTTTGTGTCTCTCTCTGCACCAAGAGCTCCATGCTGCAGTGGCAGTGCTGGGCTACTGGAGTTGGCTTTATGTCCCGAAGCAGTGGACTTGTATGTCCAGGGTGTTCTTCTGGAGCCAACCTGCAGCAGCTTCTCTCTGTGTACACAGCAGTGGTGAATCACGGATCCTACACTGCTTCAGAAACAGAGACGGGGAGAGGAGCCCTGTGCCATGGCAGGTGGAATTTCCTTCTTGTTCAAAAATGTCACCATGTAGAAAACAGTGGAAAAGTTGCCTAAAAGCTTTGCCTAAAAGCAGCATGGAAGCAGGGAAGGATTATTCAGTCAGTCTTTATTATCTCTGTGGTGTGGAAATAGAAACCTGGCAACAGTGCTTCAGTGCCTGGAAATCTCCAAGGTAATTTCCAAGATTTGCTGATAGTTTGCATGGAAATTGGGCAACTAATTTTACAAAGGAGTACTTTGCAGTTTATTCCTCCTCTCTCTGCTCTCTTTCCTCAGCCAGTGACAGTTTTATGGACAAAATGTACTTATTTAGCTGCATTGTTTGTACAATCTTCTTCACACGTTGCGTGCCTGAATTTCAGCAGTTTTCAAAGGACTCCTGACTCCTCCTGGCATTAGCTAAGCCTCTGGTGTTCAGTACCTGAAGGAGGAGGCTTGCTGTGTTCCCTTAAAGCAGCAAGTGAAAAGCCAGCCTCCAGGGTCTCAATCCAGAACCAAAGTCAGGTCACATCCCTGGGATGCAGTTCAACATTTCTGTGTGGGAGGAGGCAATTATCACTGCCCTGACTCCTAGGGGCTGCTGTCATGTTTTAAGTCAAACAGGTCTAGTGGCTTTGTTGCAGAAGGTTGGGTGGAAGGAGCACTTTGTTGACAGGCTAAGCCACCCCCTTCAGCATCCTGCCATATGGTAAGCTGGACCTTTCAAAGGATCAGGGGCTCAGCCTTAATTCTGTTTACTGTAACTGAAGGGAGCAGACAGAAGCTTCCGTGAGAAGGGAGATGGACTCTAGGAGATGCAGGACATCCTAGGGATTGGGACTGAGGCTGTGAGCAAGGGCTCTGTTAATGAAGCAAGGCCCTTGTAAAAGGGCCCAAAAGCCTTAGGCTGGGCTTTCAGGTAGAAGTTCTGGAAAGAGACACTGAGGAACAGTGGGAAGTGGGAAGATCCAGAGGGAGTCACCTGAGCTGGGTCATGACTCTGATGAGTGAATCTGATATGAATGAGCCCATGACTAAACCAAATAATCTGCTCAAGGAAGTTTGTCTCTCTTCAGGGTAGTAGGAGGAGTAAGGTATGGTTTACTAAATCCACTAGATGTAGTCACCTTGCTCTGCACTCACTGCTATGTGAGCAATCCCACCATGTAACATATCCAAAGTTATGAGAAGCTAAGTGAGAACAAAAGTACTTTCAAGGTATGGTGAGGAAACAGCATTTAAAAAGAATGTGAGCCACCTTGAAATTCTGGTCCTCAGCTGAGGTGGTTTGCATGTGGTGAATCACAGCTGGCTTCTCAAAATGGGGAGAAGGAAAAGCAACACCAGAAGAAGGCTTGCAAGAAGGGTTGTGCCAGACACTGAATGCTGGTGCGCTCAGCTCACAGGTGCACCTGAGATTACAGGATGAAAATAAAGTGGTGTTAAAAAAAGAGAGTGAATTAAATCCCCTTTCCCGTGAGCTTTCACCTGAGACAAACTTCATCATGTGAGCCTAGTGCTTCTTGGATGCTGTAGCTGAAATGCTGCAATTATCCTTGGAACAGCTTCCTGGGTGAAGAAGAACAAATCTGAGCCGTGGCATGTCCTGGGGGAAGACTGTTGGTGCATCTGTGAGAGGTCAGCAAGGATTAGACTCTCCAACAGCAAATGCCACAGGTAAGAGCACTGGCTTCTCCTTTGCTTTCTCACTGGTTGCCCACAGGGTTAACTGAATATGCTTCAAGATCTGTGGTGCTGGTCAGTACTTTGTTAAACTCGACAAGTCCTTTCCCATCCTGGTTGTAGCAGACTGGAAGACACAGAGCTCTTGTGTGAGCTGCAGGCATGATCTCAGTGCAGGTTTCTATTTATGTTCCCTTTGGCAGCTGGGGGCCTGTGGGTTGCTCTGTAGCTTCTGTAACAGACCTGACTATTAAGAGATCCCTGAAAGAAAGCCCCACACATAATATAAAGTAGATCTTAGCTAAACTGCACAGATTTGGGGTTGCAAGGGCTTATTTCAGTACCCATTGAAATCCATAGCAATGTTTGACCTGACTTTGGTGACTCCCAATGAGAGGAAGTAGGCTGCTCCATGGAAAAGCTGGAGCAGAATGGTGGTGATGCTATATTGAGGCTGGGAACAAAAGGCATTGCTCTCACTAGCATCAGTAAATGGGGGGGAAAGAGTCTCTTTCTTAGCTTGCTTACAGAGAAAGGCTACAAAGGTTAGGAAGAAAGGCCCTAGAGCAAAAAGAAGCATGAGAATGAGTCAGAGCTTTCAGCAGGACCTGGCTCTGGCTGGGGTTTTCATCTCTGTGCACAGAATGGATCTAGCATTCAGAGCAACTGATGAAATCAAGACTTGTATGCAAAACAGCTGAAGTGGGTGAATTTGCTATGTGTGATGGCTTAATTTTTCTCTCTGCAGAGTTAAATGTGACAAACTTCCAAAGGAGCACAGTCATCCTTGCTTCAGCACTAAGTGCTCTGTGGGAGTTGCAGCACTGATGAAGTTATAACCTGTGGATTTCAAGGGCCCTTTCTCAAGGGTGACAATGAGAGCTGCTGATAGTGAGGTTAAACTTCACAGGGAAACCAGGTGATTCAGGGGAGTAGAACTACAGTGTTGCTTCCTACACCATGATTTGTGCCCTGCTCAAAGGTCACCTGGAATACACAGGCCTAGGAGAAAAGCAGCAATTGAAAGGCAGTTTTTTCTTGTTCTGATCTACAGTAGGAAAGAAAACTTTGCCCTCTTCAGTTTTGCTACAGTGGCACTGCTTTGACAGGGAAGGTAGATAGAAATCTCTGGGGGTTTATTGGTAACATGCAAAGTTCTAGTGATGCTTTTGGCCTGATGTGGACTCTGTCTAGAGGGAGCTCCACATCTTTCCAGAGCCACAGCCAAGTCAGGAATCTCTGTACAAGTGTGGAAATACCCTGTGGCAGAGCTCTTTGTCATTGCAGGGTTTTAGACACTGCCTGACAGAAGGATTATTTGCTGTACAATGAGCAGTTTTGTGTTTGAGCCTGTTTCAACAACAGGACAAAGATTTGAACTCCCAACTTTAATTGAAGGAGGTAATTGCTAAGAGGAAAATGAATTGGAGTGCTGCTTGTCTTGTGTGATACCTAGTTAGCTGGCACATCTCCAGAAGCAGCTGATACAGAAATCAATCTGCATTTTCTGGAAAGCTGTAGGTAACCCAGCTGATATCCTTGGCTATGCACTCCCAGGTCACTCAGATGCCTTTCTGGAGAGATGAACCTACAAGGAACTTGAATAGATGGTGGAGGAATAAATGCTGCAACCATTTCAAAGGGGGAGGAGAACCCTCAGAGCATGCTGAGCTGCTATTTCCCAGCTTGTGAGTTAGATTCCTTTTTTTGCCTTTTCTGAGCTGTCTCATTGGTTTCCTCCCTTCTGTTCCTTTTCTCTGCCTGTTGAAGGATGAGATGAATGCTGGTGACATGAGAAGTCAAGTCTCTGGCTTTAAGTCATATTCTCTGGGTTGAAGTGGATCTTAATTTCTGCTTAGGCTTTGTCCCAGCTGCCTTCCAAGCAAATTTCATTCATTTGAAAAATAAAAAAAAACCCCAATTTTGTTTCTCCATTTGATGCATATTAAGTTTAGGTAATGTTCAGTCCCCACTACTGCTTAGCTCAGTGAAGAAAACTTTGACTTTCCATTAACTCCCACAACTTAATCAGACTTTGTGGTTATATCATCTTTTATTTCCTCTTCAGCTTCATTTTTGCCCACCCATATTAGATGCCTAATTTTGCCAGTTCCTTCATTAAGTTCTTCTTTTCCTACCAAGCACTGTGGTGTGTACAGAAGTTGCCAGGCACAGCCTCATGGGCAACAGAAAACCAATTCCCTGCCTTTCTGTGAAGCAGTATGGTGCCAGGCAGACAGATCTTGTAAGTATTTTTCCTAACTTTTTCTCTGAGTGGCTTTTACAGGCAGTGAAGAAAGTCCTTGTTCATTCCAGGATCAATTTTAAGAGAGGCAGAAAACCCCAGGCAGGTGTGGGGGCTACCTGCCATCAGTGGGCCAAAGGCACTCTGCTTCAAAGTCCACAATTCCCTAAGTATTGTTTCAGTTTCTTCCTAATTGTCTGCTCCAGAAGCTGCATCCCAACAGCTCAAGTGGAATGCAGTTTGTAGCCAAGACCCAAACTGGGAGAAACCAAGGGTTCCCTTATACAGGAAAGGTGAAATGCTGCATGTGTCCTTCCTGAGGTATAAGTAACTGCCTCTGTCACCCCAGTTGCAGGATTCCTTGGACTTTTCAGCAGAAGTGCTGAGATGCTGGCTTTCCAGGGACTGCAGGTGGGCAGGCTGCTGAGGCCAACAGGAGGGACACTTGAGCAGCACAGGCAAAAGCTGGCTTTCAGAATCCACATCAACAGCATTTTCACCTTCACAAGCTTGGGGATTTTTTTCTGATGCAGGTTTTGAAACATAACTGTTGGGCTCTAAAAGTGGTGCTGAGCTGATAATCCTGGAAACCAAAGCTTTCACCTTACCCCAAAACAACTAGCAAGCAGCAGAAGTGGATGCCTCCCCCCCAGCCCCCTCCCAGGAGTGAAGAGCATAGCTGTGCTCCCCATTGCCAGCAGGTGCTCTTCCAGCTGAGATGCTAGTAATGGAATATTGACTCACTGCCACTCCAAATACCTCTCATACTGCTGTTGCCCAGGATCCAAAGTGTATTACCTATGCATTAATTGAAATGTAGCTTTCAGCAGCCCTTACAGACATGCTCCACTGCAGTGTGAAAGCATTTGTTTCCAGCAGAGATCCAGATATCCAGTGAGATTCAGGAGTGGTGACTGACCTTTGGTCATCAGCTTTCAGCTTGGCTTGCTGCCTTGCTGAGAAGAGGAAGGGAAAGTTCTTCCTTGTAAGAGCCAACCTCATGTCACTGTCTCCTGTTAACATTTGGTTTGGTTAGTGAAAAACATGCAGTGTTGGAGCTCCCTTTGTACTGAATTGCCTGGCTCTTTCCCCAGCAGCAGCTGTAGCTCAGAACTGATGCCCCACTGCATCTTTAATCTGTAGGTAACTTCCATGCTGAAGGATATTGCAGCTGCTGCCTTTCCCAGTTTGCCTGTCTCTTAGCTTTCCCTTCATTTTACTTCAAAAACTGCCTTGGGATTTTCCTCAGGGCTGCCAAAGTCAACTCTACCTCTTCCTTGGAACCTCCTTAGTGCCACTATTTAGGGACACAACCTCTTCTTGGATGCTGCCCAAGTGCTGCTCTGGCTCTACTCCCCAAGGGCTGGAGAGGTGAGAGTGAGCAGCTCTGCAGCCTGCTGTGTGCTTTTGCAGTTGTAGGGCTGCTGAGAGAATCAGGGCTCTGGTGCTTGCACCTCCTTCAGGATTTGTTCCTGTTGATCCCTCCCCGGTGCCTTTTCTGGTCGTTCTTGGTGGCAGGAGGATCAACAGACACCTCTTCAAATCTAGGCTTTAGGTTGCCATCTGCTCTAGGACTTGGTTCCTCCTGTAACTTCAGAGTGGTTTATGCAGTCTGAGCTTGACTCCATGCTTGTCTCTGAGACTGCTCAGATTTACTCTGATTATACAGAACCCCTCTAGCCCATGTGGCTGGTAATGGAGTTGATTATGAGTGAGAGCAATGGCAGATAAGCATCTTGGGCTGCCACCACACCCAAAGACAGAACACACCTGCTAAGGCAAGCTCCCAAAAGGAGATGCAGAGAGGGGAGCACAGTGTTTGAAAGAATGTCAACTGAACACACAAACCAAACTGAGCCCAGGTGGAAAGCTAAATCTGTAATGGTAGCTGCCCACTTTGAACTGTGTGTTTTCATGGTGCACTGCACCATTCCACTGCAGGTTAAATAACACCAGTGGAAGGTCAGTGGCCTCTTCAGGAGTGTGCTAATTTCACATTAAGCCATTGTTAATAGGCAAGATTTAATGGAAATTACTCTTATTGGTATCTAGTCTCCTAAGCAAATTTTAGATCTCTTTGATCTGCCTTGTTCATAGTTTCTAGCAATTTTCTTGTTGGAAAATTAGCCTCATCTTTAAACACTGAGAGCCATGTGTACTCTTGTTTCTGTTGCTGTTCTGTTCTGCTCTGGTTTCATGTTTTCTGCTGTTTGACAAGGTCCATACAAGCACACATGCAGAAAAGAGGGAAGGAGTAAACCTGTGAGTTGGTTGTAATCAGTTCTGGGACAAGTTTAGACACTTAACTGTTGTCCATTTTTGCAACTTTTTGCTACCAGCATTCATCTCTCTGGCTGTGACAGCTCACAAGTCATGTTGCCTTTAGCCAGAGCCATGGAATTTTTTGGAGATCTGTGTTGGTGTCTTCAATCAATTCATCATACAGCACTGTTCTGTGGTTTCCTACAGAGCACCAAATGTTGGTCTGGTGTGAACTGATGCAATTCCATTGGCTCTAGCACTGCTGCTTGAGTTTATAGGAGCAGGCCTGTGGGATAATTTGCGTTCTCCTTATGAAAAGAAGGTTTAAAGGCCACTTGCCTGAGATTCCCACTGCCTTTGTGCTCCTCTGGATTTTGCAACCTGCCTTGGTTGTTAGTATTCCCATTAACAGTCTACCTGAACTGCATTAGGAAACATTAGGGCAAGCACCTTCACTCCATGCCTGTTGTTACCTCTGGAGATTTGATGTGCCACAGCAAAAGCAGCCAAGCTGTGAAGCCAGCAGGGCCTGATTCTCAAACAAAAAATAAAGAAAATTGAAGGAGGACATTCAAATTCTGGATGTAGAAGCATGTAAATAATACTACAGGATGCCTGCCAGAATCTGAAGGGCATATTTGCTTATGCCGGTGAGTTCCCAGTGTAAATCTGGGCTCATGCTAGCAATGCTCAGTAGCCCTCGAGGTTCCTCTGTTGGGCTGAAACCCAGCCATGTGCCATCACTGCCTAAGTGAAGATCCTGGGGGGATACCAGGGACTGGCCTGTGTTTTGATGCTTTTAAGTTATGGTGAGGCTCTGGACTGACAACCTCTTCTTTTTCAGCAGGTAAGCACATTTTGAAGGTCGGCAGCAAGAGAACATTTAAGAAGCCTCTGCTGGGACGAGCAACAACAGACTGAATTGCAGTGCCCTGTAACTGAATCTAGTCTCCAGCTTTTACAGACTCTGGTAGTGGGAAATTGCCTTTCTCTTAACTGTGTGCCATTCCTGGGATGGCTCCTTCTTGAAACTGTAATCTGATCATTTTTAAAGACATAACAATGTGAACTAAGAAGTGGTATCCAGTCCCCGGGGTACTGCTGGAGAATGGCAAGGGAGAGACTTTGGGATACTTCCTGCTGTGTCCCTGGTATTAAACTAAGTCCTACCCAGTAATTAACAGCTTAACAAATACGAGCTCAGTCTTTGAATAGCCAGGGCCGGGAGCCCAAATATCAGTGCTCTGTTCCAGGTCAAACCGGATGACCTACAGAAGGGCTGAGTGGGAGCAGCCCCAGCCTGCGCCTGGCAGCAGGACGAAGCGCAGTGCTGCAGGCAGCCCCCTGGCCAGCGCTGCAGCCCCACGCTGTCCTGGCTGTGCTCCTCAGTCCCCTGTAGTCACAGCCTTTGTCTGAACAGTCACAACCTGTGTGCCTGCAGAGCCTTTGGCTATGCTCCTCACTCCCCTAATTATTAACTAATTTAACTGCTTAGACCTGCCTCAAACCAATCTTTCCTACTCCTGCAGATTCTGCTCAGTATCTATACACACAGACATACCTAATATGTGCGTTTGCATCAAGTGTTCATGCAAAACCTCCTCTTCATTGTGATGTGACATGAAATATGGTCACCAGCAGACAGGTATGGCAGCAGGCTGTGCAGTGGAGGCAATGCATTGAGAGCTGCCTTAGCTTCCCCTGGAAATCTGAGGAGGTATACACTGTACGTCTGCACCTAGATAATCTATGCAGGCTCTATCACAGGAGAGCTCAGAGCTTCAGCTATGAAATGTATTTTGCAGAGATCTCCTTGGGGAAGGAAGCCTCTAAATAGCTTGGGAGTCAAAGGGGGAGTCAAATATAATCTGAGATTTTGGTTTTCAAACAGAGCTGTGTTCGCTTCCTTCTGGAAATGGAGCTGGATGATGCCTGTGCCCATCTTTCAGACAACTCTTCCATGAGCACTGCTGATCACCTGGGTGAGATCCAAAAGCAGAGCTCCCACTTTGCCATGCTGCAGCCAGTGCTGTGCTCTCCTGGCTGTGATCTCTTCCACCTTCTGATCGATGCCGTTCCACTGAGCAAAAAAGAAATGCAGTATTTATAAGAAGGAAGAGAAGAAGGCAAGGAGCTAGATCTGTCTTTCTCAATGATGCTGGCTTGCAAGCAGCAGTGCAGACACCTGGATTTTGGTCCCCACTCTCCCTTTCAGTAGGCTACACATAACCCAACATCCAACAGAGGAAAGGAAATCTCTTTCCAGATCTCAGATCCCACATTTAGAAATTAGCACCAAGTCCTGTTCCTGTGCCAAGCAGCTCCTGACTAGCTTAAGAAGCTAACTCACTACTCCCACCTGTGGACCTTGCATTATGAAACTAGGTACAGATTTCTTCAATAGTGCCTCTAAATGAAAAAGCAATCTGCTGGGACTCCCACAAAGATTGTGATAGGTCAGATCATGTAGGGATTGGCCAAGACACACAAACTACTGTCTGTGAAGCTCTGGGGTTGTAAGTGACCATTAAGTAGTGTCTATAAAACTCTATTTTTGTCTCTGCACATGCTGCTGCTGTTAGCAGCACAGTTAAGCATTGTCACAGAAGTGTTACTGTTGCATCATCTCAGCTCAGCTGCAAGGGCAGATTAAACAAGAAGGAAATCAAAGCTTCCTCTGTGTTTTCTGCAGCTCATCTACTGTAAGTATTACAAGGATAACATAAATGGGGTGGGGAGGAGGCAGGAGGGTGTCAGCAGTAAGTCTGGCTGTAAGCCTGTTTTCTTTGTGCATTTTGATAGAGATTTCCTGCTACACTGATGCCTGGATGTGGCTTAGCAGTAGCCTCCCTGGCCACGACTCATCGGCAGCAAATTTACTGCAAAGGCTGGACCCTGCTTCACTACACAGCACCTTAACCTTGCTTTGCCCTTCTACCCAACAACAGCCCCTTTGTTTCCTTTCACTAACAGTCAGACATCACAAACTCCTTGTCTCTAAAGCCATTAAAACAGAACCATCACCACCCCAAGTGGTTTCAGAACTAACTGATTTAGATGCTGGAGTCTGCTGCAAGGCCAAAAATAACTCCCTGCTTCTTTCTCCTTCATTGGTGCAAGGAGGGGAGAAAGTGGCCAATGACAGAGACACAAATCCCCTGGAGGCATCAGAGACAAATCTATTTCATGCCAAGGAAAAAAAAAAAAACCGACTAATAATGCTCTTGAGAAATGTTTCTTTGCTCAGGCCAATAGATAACAGAACTGCTGCATGCAGTTTTGCTGAACTGACAGTATCACTTGAATGGCTCAGGAACCACAGAAAATGCATTACATAATTATATTTTTCAAACTGTCCCCAGCTGTGCTGATGCACATAAAAGCTGTGTTTACAATGGGCTCTGCACATGTAATTATTGTGTGGCACTAGCTCTGTGCTTTTCCCTGATGGATGCTCCATGGTGCATAAAATTGTAGCTTTTATCACAGATTCTTGCATTTATTCTTTGGCTGTTTCAGCTTTAAACACTCTCTTGTCCTCGCATGGCTGCACAGGGCTGATGCCTGCAAGCACTAAATTATAGCATCTGAGGGAACACCTTGAAGTCCTCTGGGAGCAGCAGAGTGGGGAACAGGATGAGTGTGGCAACTGAGGCACCTGGGTCATAGGAAGCCCTGAGCAACAGCTCTGGCCACTCCCTCAGGAAGGTTTTGCTGTGCTGCTGCTTGGGCTGGAGCAATGGCTCCACTCCTGGTTGGCCTGCACACCTCCATCCTGGCATAGCTAAAGCCACACTTTGCAGCACAGGAAGCCTAGGCCATGCCTTGTGCTTCTGGGAGCATAGGAGTAGAGGGGCTGGAGGCTGCTGGTGCAGGGTCGAACAGAATGTGACCCAGGCTGTCAGGATGAAGGAGGAGCTTTGCTTTATCTTCCATTCTGTTTGGCTACAGCAAGCAAGCTCCTGGCATTTCACTGTGAGCTCTCCCTTCTCTGTTCTTCATCCAGTTGTGGAATGCCTGCTATTTCTTCATGCTAGCACACCAGCTGATGTGGAGGAGCCAGTGGAGAGGACAGGGGGATATTTATCTTGGATCTGTTCCACTACTCTGGAGTATCAATATCACTGTGAAAATCTAGATGCTGGGAGGACTGGTACATAACACAGCCCAAGAGTCTTGCCTGCCAAGCAATAACACTTGAAATAAAGAAAGACAAAAAGTAATACAATATCCTGAGCAGCAGCTCCAAAATGGGGGAATAGCAGCAAAGGGCAGGCAGACTTCTGCTGTTTGGCATTTTACCTCTTATCCCTGGCTACCCTTAGGTATGAGACTCCTAAAAGGAAATGATGATTTTGTTGTGAGTCAGATTTGAATGGCAGGTGTTTGGTTGTAAGTCTGTCTGCTTTCTGGCAGCAGATAGCTTGAATTCCTTTGTTATCTTTCCTTGCCCTTTTCAATCTCATCTTTAGCTGTGGAAGCTGGAAGCCTGTGCTTCCCAAAGGACAGTTAAACAATGTGAAGTAGTAATTGGTCTAATGCCAAGAGAGACCAAATTATTCCATAGCAAATAGCCTGATTTTGGGTAAACTGAGTTTTCCATCCTCACATGAATGTAGTTTTCTCCCTTCATGGCAACTGCTCAGCTATGTTGAGTTGTGTTGTGCTTAGCATTCCCTGTGTTTGACACGTGAAGTTTACATACCAGCTTCTGGATTGTTGATGCATTTTGCACCAAAGGGCCAGGCAGATTGCCTTCTACTGCCCTGCTCTAGAGAGCCCTGCTGAGAGTCTAGCAGCCAGCTAGGCCAAAATCTGCTTTTCAAATACATGATCATCTCATACAAACCAGCATGCCTCCATGTGCTGTGGTAGAGCTTAAGCCAGTGGAGGATCTAACTCCTCTGTGTTTTATGTCACATAGATAAACCCGCAAATTTGTGATCAGAGCAGAAGTATTTCTAGGTATAACGTGCTTGCAGGATTGTTCTTACACACTAGTTGCAGCCTTTTGCTGCAGGCACTCGTGCAAGACTTTCATGTTTATCTTCACAGCACATGGAGATAAGAGTTGCTTCTCTTGCAAGATGGCAGTGCTGTGTACAGGCAGGGGGAAGAACCCACGCTGAAGGTAAGGCAGATTTTGCAGTTCAACAGGAACAAAGCAGTCCTCCTAAGACTACTGTTTGAACCCTGACCTTCGCCTTTTTATGTCTTTTAGTCACCAGAAGCTTCTGTTTCCATAAGCAAAATAATGCTCTGGGAAGTCAAAGTTCAGTGTGAATGATACAGGGGCTGAGGAGTCATCTGTGCTGCAGTAAGTCCCTTATAGAAATGTCCAATAAAGCCAGAAGGAAAACAAGGCTTATTTACAGGTGTTGGAGCACTACAGTTCCATCCTTGCTATATTATTACCTGTGAGAAGCTTTTATTTCTTTAATTCCATAAAGCTCTATCACTACATTATCTGAGCAGCTAAGCCCTCAGATGATATCAGTTGAACATAACAGGATGCCTGTTAAACTTGGCTGCTTCCAGCCTTGGAAATGTCTACATTGCTCTTCTGTAGTGACTCAGCTGAAGATCTCCCATATGATCTAGGAGGATGCATAGTGGGATGGGATTTCCAGCCTTGGAAGCAGCACAGTAGGGTCCTCAGGGATGACCTTAGCTGCAGCCTTGCTCTCCCCAAGTGTCCCCTGGACTTCTGTGGGCAATCTCTAACTGCTGCTCAGTGGATGCTCACTGTGGCTCTTGTCAAGCACTTCAGCTCTGTCCTTCTAGGAATGTTTACCTTATGTTTTCGAAGCAAATCCACCTTTTGATTTGCACAGCAGGACAGTTTGCCTCTTGTACCAGAGAGCAACCTCCAGATATACTTTCACAGTTTGTTTCTTCTGGAGGATATTTTTGGTTCATAAGTGATGTTTTAAGAATAATTCTACCAGCACTCTTTTTCTGCTGTGCGTAGCTGCACAGTGCATTGCTAACCATATGGCTAAGCACAGGACATGCAGCTGCATGGCCAGGTTTACTGCCCAGCAGGAATGAGAGGAATGTATTTTGAATAGATGTGGATTGAGGGGGAGAAAACAAAAGGATCCAACTGCAAATGCACAGACTTGGGCCCTTTATTTCTTCTCTTGTTCCTCCTTTGGTTTTGAGTGAGGTTCAGCATCAGCTCCCTTGAAATCTCACTGCAATAATGTGGGCTCAGAGGAGCTGTTTTTACTTTGCCTTGCTGATGACAGGCAGGAGATAAAATGCAGAAGAGTGAATTCTGCCTGGCTGCTACAAGATGCAATACACAACCACTGGTAGGTCTCTGAGAAGTGTTACTGATAGCTAGATTTTATCTTGGTAGGGGCAAGAGCTCGTGAAACAGGATGGCTCAAGGAATGACTAATGAAAGCTATGTGATGAAACTTCTCTGCCTAGGCCATGTCAGCTGTGACTGAAAGTTATCACCAGGGCATTGTTTGACAGCCCAGGGTGAGTCCAGCTTGTTGTAGAGGTGCATCTTCAATGTAAAATCCACAAACTCAGTTTGTATCAATTAATGTCAGCGAGGAAAACCACAAATGGTTATGTGGCATGGTGGTGAACTCCACTGTTACCCCTCCAGTGGCTTCTCTGATGCAGAGCTGGGCTGGTTATTGAGGCAGATGATATTGCCATTTCTTTGTGCTTTTCTCTTTTGTAGACAAATCATTCCCACTCAGATCTATACACACAGCTGTGTTTTGTGTGTTCATGCAGAAATGCAGCCTGCAGTTCTCTCAGGAATGGTCCCAGCTCCTCAGCTGGGACTACATTATCAACACAGGTATCATAATATTTAGGTGAACCTCCTATGCAAATGTCATGGGGAGCCCCTCTGCAAGACTCTAATGATTTACAGTGCTTTATGGGAATCTTTGCTTTTCTTGTGACACCAGCAGCTCCTGTACTTTCCCAAGTCATTAGTTAGGCACTTCAGGCAATGTGGAGGTTTAAGCTAGTGCATTGACTTATCAGTGCTTAGTAAAATCACCTCCTGCCAACAACGGTCCTGCTTTGTTGAAAGCAGTGTTCATTTTCCCTGATTCTGCCACAAAGCATTGTTTACCTGATGAGCAACAGACTCCACCTTTTGGGCAGGGTTGCAAATGAGGCAGGATGTGCTCAAGGTGCTGGGGGTAGAAAAGGAACATTTGCCAGTTTTGCTCTGGGCAGTTAGGAGACAAGATGGGCATCAGGGAAGCCAGAGCTTTAGCCTTGGCACCCATGACAATGTTGCTGTGAGTTTTCTGTGTGGCTTTTGTAGGCTCTTTAATGTTTCCACCTCATTTTGCCCAAACCTAAAATAGAGTTCAAAATCATCACTTCTCTAACACCTCTCACACACACACACACACAGAGTTGTGGGAAGGTTTCATGTTTATCTCTGAGGCTTTGAACAGTATCATACAACCAAGGATTGTACATGGGCATTCAGACCCCAGAATGAGCTTTATAAAACCATCAGTAAAGAAAATGGCATTTATGTTATTCATAAATTTGGGGTTGGAATAGAATATGTGGTTAAGAAACCTGCAAAACAAGCTTTGTTTCATTGGCTTGAGCTGCTTTATAGCTCTGTTTGTGTATGTAGAAGTGATGTTCAGTCTTTTTAAATGA
Source organism: Galbula dea (assembly GCA_013399015.1). Taxonomy (NCBI): domain Eukaryota; kingdom Metazoa; phylum Chordata; class Aves; order Piciformes; family Galbulidae; genus Galbula; species Galbula dea. The sequence goes on from VWZX01002054.1 coordinate 1,565,980, forward strand.
GTCACAGGACTGGAAGAACAAAAATATTTGATGGTAACATATAACAGCACAACAATTACTCTTTTCTTGCTGACAAGCATGATAACTAGAATAGCAAGCGAGAGCTAGAGGTCTGGGCTGGTAGTTTCTATCCGTGTTTCAGGGATTTTAGATCTGGTTGCAAGACAGTGAAACAGAACTGAAATGTCATAACAATAAAAAGACAACACTAGATCAAACAATAAGATCAAGCATGCCTGCTAGGATACAGCTATTTATATTTATGAAGACTCTCCTGGTCACTGACTCCATGCAGTGCTCTCCCACAGTGCAGCCTTGTCTGGCAGCTTTCTGTACCTTTATCCAGAGGAGACTCCTTTCCACCCTGCTTGCTGCATTGCACCACTGATTTAGTGAAGACATCATCCTCATAAGGATGCTCTTCTAACTCACCTCTGAAATCCGCTTGCTTTTCTCCTCTGACAATTAGGTTTAAATGTGCTGCAGCAAAGTACTCATCCTTAGCAGTCCTATGGCTTTTAAAGTGATAAACTGCATTAGCAAATTCCTTATTAGATAATCTATCAAATGAGGTCATCCATAATTTTAGCAGTCTCATCTTGATTTATAGCATGATGGCAGCAAATTACACATACACAAGCCAGCATGCTGGCTGTCAGAGTCAGGTGCTGGTACTCTGCTAAAGAGGCTATTTCCAGGCCAGCCCAGGGGCCTACTGGTGGCACCCTCCATTGCCACCTCTTGCCCAGTTTCCATCACAGACCTCAAGCTCAACCCTCAGATCTTACCAGGACCGAGGAGATCTCGAGGCAGTAGCCTCATCCTCGTTTCATTCCTCCTAACAATAATCCTTCATGGTGTTTATCCTGGTAGTTTTCCATGCTCCCCTTCAGGAGGGGCACAGGCTTGCTAAAAGGGTAAGCTTAGGTTTGGGGAAACCGGGTCTGCAGATCTGCTCCCTGCTTCCCTTCTGTGTTCCCCAGGGAATGAAAAGCTAGTTGGAATGAATCATCAGGCAGCATGGCTCAGGACTGGAACAGAGTCTGCTTCCCAGTCCAGGCAGCTCAGGCTGGTAGAGGCTTGGTTGCCTGCACCCACAGGCACTGGAGAAGGCAGTGCTCCATCTTCTACAGCCATCTGCATTGGGAAGCCATGCCACCTGCTCACTACAAGCAGGAGTGATGAAATTCAGGGAAAATGGGATAGAGACTCAGGAACAAATGCTGTTTCTCAACTGCACTTTGCTACCACTGTTGCACCTCTGCTCGCTGCAGCTGGCATCTGGTCCCCATGCTGCAAGGGAATCTCTCCTGGGCTCCAGAAAGGACATGATTCCTCTCTCCCAGCTACAAACTTCTGCAAACAACAAAATTTCATCTGTGGGGATTTATCTCTAACTACCATAGGGGAGAGCTCATCAATAAATTATAAATTAAATGCAGTAACTTATCTAATTTTGCCTGTCTCTTTACCTGTTCTCACCTCACGTTGGTATTTCTGGGGCTGGAGCTGTGTGAAGTGACCAGACCACATCATCTGCATGTCTCTGAGTGAGTTCTGTCTCTCCCACTAGACTTGTGGCCAAACCCTATTCACAAAGGACAAAGTGAGAGAGAACAAGGTGTGTTCCCCAGCCTTCCAGCTATCTGCCCCTAAACTGTAAAAAAAAAAAAACTTAATGAAAATCTGAATCAAGATATCCCCAGGAGAGAGAAGATCATAGAGGTCTAACTATCACTGCAGGAATACTTCTTGAAATGCTTCATACAAAGGCCTCCAGCTTGTCTTTGCAATAATATTCCTGGGGTGAGAGACTGGAAGAAATCAAAGTTGTTTATCAAAATGAGTAAGCAAAGGGCATGTTGCAGTGGATGGCACTGCTGGTCTTCACCTCCTGTGCTAATTTTGCCTAATCCTTCTGAATGAGTTTTTCATGCATATAGATGTGTATGCAGAGCTGTCACGAGTCAAACCTCTTGTATCCTCAGCTGACAAGCTGTGTGTGGCAGATTACAGCAGGGCTTGGGGGAAGAAATTCATGACCCAGACTAAAAGTAGAGCACAGCACTTTGCTCCAGAGCCCCTCATTGGAAATAGCACAGCACCCCATGAAATAGCAACTCCTCCCTGTGCTGGTACTGACACTGAGCTGGGGTTCCTCTTCTCTCCCCTCCTTTTACCCCTGCCAGGGGTGGCTGAAGATGCAGCAGAGAGCATGATGAGAAGGCATTTGTTTCTTCAGGGTGCAAATACAGGGTCAGATTTGGGGTCTGAAGGAGCACCTGGGTTGTGCCAGCCCCACAGTGAGACCATGCCACAGGACAGAGAGGGGTGAGTGAGCAGACATGGTGAGCTTTCTTAAGAAGGGGTGAAGTGCCCTGTGTGTGCTGTGGGAGGGCAGGTGGCTGTGCAGACAACCCCACAGACCCCACAGCACCAGCACGCAAATGGCAGCCTCTCACCTGGGTCTGCACTGCTAGACCTTATTCCTAAGCAGCCCCTGAGCCCCCAGACCAAAACCCTAGTCAGAAGCAGGGCAGAAAGTCTCAATCCCTGCAGTGGCTACTGGGGTCCCCTGCCTGACTCCTTCACTTCTCTATCCCCCAGACAGTGAAGCCCAGGTGGGCTGGGGAGGGAGCACAGCCCCATCTTCCCACTTCGCCTCCGTGGGGAGCCCTGAGGGAGCAGCTGTGCCAGCCCCCGGTCTCCATGGGGTGCCGGGGACCCTCCAGCAGCGAGCAGCCCCGGGTTGGCCGCTCCTCCTCTAGACCTGCCTCTGCAGAGGTGTTTGCAGCCATTGGCACGGGCACTGCAGAGCCGGTTGCCTGGCAGCACGAGTGCGTCCTCTTCCCCATGACAAACATCATCTCCATCGACCCAGACCACCTCCCGTTTCAAATGTCTGCTCAAGCTGGAGAGCCCAGAGAGGGAAATGCAGCTCATCCAAAGGAGCCCAGCCAGTCCCGGCTTCATCATTTGGGTGATGCAAGGATCCCTGCGCTCAGCAGCTGCCTCACGGGTGAATTCATCCAGTCCTGTGAGCAAAATGCTGCTGTGCTCCACAACTCAGGCAGGAGCAGTGCTAGGAGAACAAGGCTCCTTAAAGAAACACATACTAATCAGAGGGCAGCAATATTTAGCTCTCTGCAAAACTGTGAGAGGAAAAGTAATTGTGAGGCTAAACCCAAGGGCTGCCTTCTTGCAGCTGGGTCTTCTGCTCCTGCTGAAAACAGGCTAATGTGCTTGACATGCCAAAAGAAGGCAAAGCATTGTACCTGAGAGCACAGAGCTGCTCCAGGTCTCTGGGGCTTCTAAAGTGTGTGCAGTGTTTTCGTCTGCTCCCAGCTTGGCACTCAGCCTCCCAGCGTGCTGCTGTATCCAGCCACTGGGCTGGAGTAACTCAGATGCTGAATATCACAGGGTTATGGATTCCAGAGACATCAAGATTACCAGCTTTAGAGCTACCCATCTTTCCTAAAAGAAAGCAACCCATTATGATTCAGGCACCGTACCCACAGTCAGCATACTGGAGAAAGCTGTCTTCTGCAGAGGGGCGGAGGAGAGGGAGACGCTTGATGAGTGCAGCAAGGGCAAGGACACAGGCTGGGAGTGGAAGGGGAAGACTGACTAGATGCAACCACAGAGCATGCCACGGTGCCAGTCCTGTGCAGAGAGCACACAAGGAGAAGGGGCTAGTAGTCCCTCTGCCCAGAGGGCTGTGGAGTACTGCAGGGATGTGGATTTGGGCTGCTCAGGCTCTGGGAGAAGCTGGGTATGATGGAAACAGGAAGGTACCCAGCTGCACTGAGCTCCACACCAGCACAGCTGGCTGCTGCACTGCAAGATAGGGTGACATGCCAGAGTGCAGTCACATCTGTAGTCATGTTATGAGACCTTTTCTTCTTGTCTGCAGGAAGGCTGAAATCAGTGTGGCCTATCAGTTGTTTTCTCAGTCTACTTTGAAACAGATTTCCCCCAAGGAGACTCAAGATGCATGAAAACAGTCACCTCAGGTGCAGAGGCAGCTCTCTTCTGACTGTGACTGTTTGACATGATGTGGGAATAAGCATCATGCCACTGTGGAGCTGCAGCTCCTCAACAATATCAGCATCAGCTCTCCCCACCGAGGGCGGTGGCAATGGCTCAAAGGAGCCAAAGACAGGGCAAAAGGCAAGGGACAGAGAGCAGTTATAGGGAGGTGCACAGCAGGGGATGATGGCAGCTTGTCCATTTTCATCTGAAGAAGGAAATCTCTGGTGGGTGATTCTTGAGAAGAGCTGTGGTAGAGCAAGCAGGGACGTAGCTCTGCAGGTTGGAGGGAGAGTGAGAAGGGAGGAAGAGCTGCTCTTTAATTGCTAGCCCCTTTTCTAACAGCAAATACCAAGATGAGCTGTTGCTGGTGAGGAAGGTAGCAGATGGACTAGTTGTGAGAGTCTCCCTTGCAGGAGTAAAATGATGAACTGTTTTTAACATTTTTGCCTAGAGCTGAGTGCCAGCTTCGGGTGCAACCAAGATAAGATGCACTGTGCAGAGGCTCTTTGTGCCAGAAACGTGCTCTACTGATAATCAGGAGAAAACTGCTTGGAAGTAACATTTAAGAACCAATTATTATGGCCCATTGCTGTTAGTCACACATCCCAAAAGCTGAATTGGCTAACAGAGCTTTCCAAAGCATCTCGTGCTCGACATCTCACCTGGAAATGATGCCATCCTTGTGTCACCATGCCTCCCCTTGTAACCATCAGGACACTCTCTACATACACATGCCATTTTCCCCTTCTTCTTGGGAGAAAATAGTTCTCTCTTCTGATTTTTTTTCATGCTGCTTCTGCTAGCTTCATGCAGATTCTTGTCTCAGCCATTTGCTGGAGACCACAGTCCTGACTTTCTCAGAGACAGCTATGAAGCACAGCCATCTCATCACTCCTTGTGAAAAGCTCCAGGCAGAACCACCACCACCACCACCACCACCACTACTGCAAAGTGCCAAAGTGCTTCAGGACAGCCCAATGCTCTGCAAACCTCCATGCACAGACAGCAGAGCTTGCTAGCATCACACTAATATCAGGTGCTTGAAACTTTATATTGAAGGTGCAGGGTCCTTACTGCTGACTTGTTATGGCAGGTGCATTTTGTCAGCTCCAGCTCTCATCTGGCAACGGGGAGAGGGCTGTGCCTCTCTCAGCTGGGTCTGCTAAGGACTTAAGTGGGGAGAAAAACTTTGATTAACCTGTAAATCTGCTTATTATGTCTCATCAGAAAGTGTGAAACCCAGAGTGAGGATCAGCTTGAGCTGGAATCCAGTGAATGCTCTGCTGGAGGATAGAAGCCCTTCTCTTGTTGGTTTTTTTTTTTGCAGGTGACTGGGTGTATCACATGCTCTCTCTTCCTGTGGGTACTTCACATTTCATCATGTTTGTTGGGCTTTTTGGGTAATAAAAAGGCTTGAATGGGTTATCTGTAAGCTTTGTCTCCAAAACTATCAGGAAGTATTTAATCTTCTTTAAAAATCTACCTTTCCCTAACTATCCATCTTCAGAAGCCTCTTAGCCACACAGTAGATATTTCTGCTGCAGCAGTCTGTCCTCCTTCCCCTCCTCTTACCTTCTTCACCCCAGAATTCTCCTCAGCTGTGACAAACCAGCCCATCTCCCTCAAATCCCACTGATTTCATGTTTCTCTCAGCTTCCAATTAAATCTCCATATCTTTCCCTTCAAAGTCCTCTGTAATGTTAGTCTGCTCTTGATCTTACTCTTGCCTCTGCTGCCCTAGTCATCTCTCCTTTCTGCTCAGTTTATCTTCTTGGATGGTTCAGTTTTGCTTTTTAATTCATGCTCCTCTGACACCTCAATCCATTTCCCATTTTCTGTTAGCCAAGCATTCTCCCTCTTCTTCTGTCAACTCCTCCTTCAGTCCCTATCTTTCTCTCCATTGCTAGCACTAACCCCTGACACACATTCCTGCAGAGCCACCTGAGCTGTTGTCCCCTGTGCTTTTCCTGGAGTGCATGTTCTTCACACCAGGAATTTGTGGTTCTCCTCCCAGGCACACCCCACAGATACAAATGCTCCAGGGTCTTTTGAAGAGCAGCAGTTGCTGGTAAGTAAACCATTCATTATCACTCCTGTTGTTTACACAGAAAACCCTAAACCTTCTCTCGCTGGGTTCTAAGAGGAACCTTTTCTGTGTTGAGGTGAGGCACACTTTGAACACTCTGGATAGGAAAATGTGTTAAAATAATGCTACTTAATCTTCCTACAGGCAGTCAAGCCATTTGAGGAACATAAATAGGAAGCATTCTATTAGAAGAGGGTTTGGGTCTTGCTTTTCTGTATGGCTTTGCACTACCAGTCATCACTGGCTGTGTTCAAGTTGCCTTCAGCATCTTCACATTGCTGCCCATGACAAACAATAGAGACAAACCCCCATGCAGCAGAGGAAATACAGCAGCAAGTGTCTCCTGTCCATTTCTCAACTGTCATCAAATAGCTTTTATTCATGGCATAGCACAAGTGTCAGCCAACTGGCAGAGACAGCCTAGCTTAAAAATGCTGGGGATTTATTCATGTCAACAGCCACAAGGGAGCTGTTCTCAGCCAGTGGATCTGCACCAGCAGTGCTAGGGAAATGCAGCAGCTTCTCCAAACCTGTCTCCAATCTGAGTAACTCCAGGAGGAGGCCAGCAGCTGACTGTCACTTCTGAGGACAGTCAAAAACCTCATCCAGTGCAATTAGAGGAGAGCTTTGATAGGTGAGAGGTTTAACTGTGGATGGGTAGAAAAGGCTACACCATTAGGTTATGTAGAAAGACTAAGAGGATGTGGGTTTGGTTGTTGTTTAAAGTGCTCACACTGAAGATGGTCTGCAGGCTGTGAGCTGGTGGTGACTTCTCAAGTTTGATTACATGAATAGCTGATAGGTCCTTGGCCTGTTTGATTTCAGGCATTCAGTGTGCTGTTTGAAATGTGATTTCCATTAGTTGTGTGATTTGTATTTTATGGACAAGGTTCAGTTTAGAAATGAATTCATACTTTCTCCTTCTAAAAGATTAAAACATTCCCTGTTTAACTGAAGACACCTTTCATTGAATGTTTGAGAATATTGATGGAAACAAACAAAAAAAAAGAAGATAGAAGCAGTAAAATTTCTTACCTTAAAAAGATCAGGTAAAGGTGAAAATGATGAAGGTTTCAGCTGTCTGGCTGTTGAGGACAAGTCCCTGACTGGTTATGTCAGTCCCACTGCATTTGCAGCAGCCTATTATGTTTTGTCCTCTTGCATTTTTTAATTGTTGCTCTTAAAACATAGGACCTGCTTCTGTTCCCCCTCAGTTATTTTTGACCAGTTTAATTCTCTGAACTTAGTGCTGTTATGCAGACATGAAATCAGGAGCAATTTAAGTGGAAAATAAAAAATTAAGGCCCTTGCATATGATCATGACTAAGGTGACCTGATCTGCTCTGACACAGATCTGTGTTCCAGTTCTGCTCTGGAAAACTTTGGATGCTATATTTCCATCAAAACCTAATTTCTATACCAATGTGTGATGCAGAAGAAACCCAACCAGCAGAACCCTCAGCTGTATCCTGTGGCATCTCCATGACAACACAGAGATGCAGAGTCTGCTGGAGGCATCCTTGCTGGCAGACTAACTGCTCCTAGATTTTTGCCACCTCAAGCTGAAAGGCAGAGCAAGCAGCAGGGTAGCTGGTTGCAGGGGGTGTTGCTGGGATGTAAGCGTGGAAAGCAGAGTGTGTGATGGGTGCAAGGCAAGCTGGGGGAAAACAGAGCAGCCTTACTGAAGAGGGGAGCCTTGCACTACAGCTCCCCTTGCTGAGGCTGCTTGGCCAAGGGAAGGAATGGGCACTGGCAGGTCTCCACAGGGTTTCAAAAGTCACGTGGAGGATCTTTGCAGGCTGCTCAAAATCTTCCTGAAAGGCTGTTAGTGCAACTCACCGGCAAAGGGAGATAAGAAGGGAAGGTAATTAGGGTTAATGAGTTATCCTGAGAGGCTGGGGGTTTTTTTCCTGCACATGTACAAGGAAAGGGACAGACATCCTGTCAGCTCTCTCCAGTGAAGAACTCTGAACTCTGTGGCAAGAGGTTCACTCCCCACTCCCTGGCAGTGTGTAGGAAGGCAGGGACGGCAGAGCAGACCAGTGGTCCATGCAGCCAAGGCACCTCCCAGGTGGATGATCCACTCCTCACAGGCAAAGGATCAGATTAGGACCAAGGAAAGGAGCCTGCCACTCACCGTCTCTATGTCTATGTGTGTTTATCTCCCCTTTCATAATCCCCAGTGTTTATTGCACTGGATTTAATTGCTCTGTACAGTTCATGTTAGATCAAACAATAAATGTTGCTGTGCCATATACTTGCATCCTGGAGCAGCTTGGAGCAGGACTTTGGGTCGATGAGCAGTCTGGTGGGGTCAGGAGACCAACTCTTTCCTTCAGGCTGCTCTGCAAAGGGACTGACTGACCCTGTACAGCTGCAAACACCGTGCTGGGTCTGCCTTAGGCACTGGTGGCTGCAGTGCACCAGCTCCCAGCTGGCACTGGAAATTCAGAAGCCTGGTAAGGATGCTGTGGCTGGACCAGCTGAACAGTGGTAGAGTCAGTAACTGCCCCCCTTCTGGCTTTCTTCTTAACCTGTCCTTTCCTCAGGTCCTTCCCCCTCACTGGCAAGGTTGCCATCGCTTCACTGGGGGGGTGAGTGGCGTCACCTCGGGGGCAGTGTCCGGGCACACCGCGGCTGCTCGGGCAAAGCAGCTGAAGTGCTGTAATTTCATACTGCAGCTGACGGTGCAGGAGCTGCTTCATCTGCCTCTTCCCCAGTGTAGACGTGGTCCTGGCTGCCGCAGGCACTCCCAGCACAGTTGATGGAGCTGAGGTAGAGTTTGCAGCAGTTAGGAAATGTTCCTACTGTAAACAGGGCTGGGTTTGTAACTGCCTGAGGAAAGCGGGATTGGCCTTGTTAGAATGGTTTCTGACTTCTGGGCTTGGGGAAGCCTTCTGCACTCCTACACCCCCCTGAGTGAGGCACCTTGCTTCTATTCCCTGCTGCTCAGCATTCCATTCTGGGACAGGGAGATAACAGTATTGACCTTCTTGGTAAAGCACTTTCCCATTGTTTTTATGAGACTTGCCACATAAAAGGTGATTGTTAGGTTTTGCTCAGCTATAAAAAGGACACAGTTTCATACTGGGGCACAGTTTGTTATCAGCCATAAAACAACCCTTACCCTGATCTTTAGCATTTAGGAACAGACCTTTGTCCTTCTTAGTTACTTACAATCTTTGGAGTGGTGTGGCCTGGGTTTGTGGGGATCTTTTGCTGCTCTGTGTGTCTTCTGGTCACTTCTACCATTGAGGGGATATAAATCCACATTTGTAATGAATGCTTTTAAAAAGTATTTGATTGCAATAATCCAAATGATCCTATTCCATATGAAGGACAGAGCTGATATCTGGTTTTTGATAACTGCTTTCCATAGCATACTCCATAAGGTTAAAAATCTCAGAGAATGGTTTCAGAAGACACAACTCTGTTAGGACAGCCCTGGTGGCTGGAACAAGCAGCTCCTGCAGACAGAGCACTGCAAAATCACACATCTAAAAGGCACAAGTTCCAGATTCTTTTTTTTTTTACCCCTAATAATCTTTTACTGCATTGTTCCAACCTCAGACATCAGCTATTGGGACTTCAAAGAACAAGATGTGCTCATTTTACCTGTCTCTGCTTCTTAGCTTTTCCCTTATCCTGTTGTCAGAGCTGGCAGGTCTTCTTCTGGTTCTAAGTCTTCCTGTCCAGTTGTAGCTTCTCCAGCCTGAAAACAACCTTCTTCAGCCTTGCAAGGTGCATTTGATTGGCTTCCCAGCCTCAAGGTGATGAGTTTTGAACCCCACAGACTTTGGAAAGTGATCAGTTCTCAGGACTGTGCATATGAAAATCCTGGGAAAAGAGTTTTGGAGAGTTTTACTCACTCCTAATTATCTTTGCAAATGAGGGCTAGGATTTGTGTCTTGTGGGGTGTTGTGAGAGTAATTTCTTCTCCTGTATGCCTAAACTGTGGAGGTGGAAAGGTGGAAAGGCTGCAAACAGATAAGACCCCCTCTCTCCTCAGAAAGGGACAAGCAGCCTGCAACTCAGCAAGTACTCTACCCAGCTAGAACAAACACAATTTTGCAGACCATTGATTTCCATTTGCAAGGCCAAGTTTTAGTTGATTTTTATTTTTAATATCTCCATGCCACAACAGCAACCCCCTTCTGGTTTTTGTTTTGCATTTTTAAGTGAAGTGTCACTGGCACGTGCTCCTCGTTACCCAGAGATATTTTGGATAACTTAAGACAAAGGATCAGCAGGCAGACAAGCAGGGCTGCTCAGGGCAGTGGTGGTGATGCAGCCCAAAACTGTACTGTCCTTATATGAGAGAATTTAGGATTTCTGAGTATATTGGGCTACTGTAAGGCTGCATAGACAATGGAGGGGGATCTCACACCTACATGGTTAAGGACCAGACTTGAATGTCTGGATCCTAGGAGTTGTTTAATGATTCTTAACAAATAGTTGTAGCAAAGGCATGAATCTTACTTGGGAGAAATCCTCTCCTCCAGTGTCACTCCCCCTGCACTCCCCTAGAGCTACATGGTGCCCAGCACAGTACTGCAGTCATCAAGGCATCAGGAATCCTCCTGGTGTTGAAAGGCTGATGCTGGGAGTGGATCCTGGTGTGAGGTCCTCTCCACAGAGCCTGGGTTTGGACCATTTCACTAACTGGACGTGCACCCTTCCACCTTCCCTTTGCTTGGTGTATGGGTCACTGTCACTTGACTGTGACCTTGAGTAAATATTGCCTGCCGCTACTGAATGAGCAGAGTCTGAGGCAGACCAGTACAGGTGGTGGTGTCTCACCTAGAGGAAGTGGCTTTTGCCACTGCCACAGCCAGTAGGAGATGTGAGGATGGCCGGGAAGGGAGGAGAGAGAGAGAGGCTGTAGCTACTGTTGAGAGGAGCCATGCACTGATACCTTCTAAACTATTGGAAGACGCAAAGTTGTTGTTAATAATAGAAAGCAAGCACAGTAACTAGGGGTTGCAGAGACAATTTGACCTAGCAGTGATTAAATATGGAGAAAATTACCTTGTCATTACTCACAGAGACTGGTGCTTATGGGTAAACGGAAGATTGGGCTGTCAGGCTGTCAGCTTCTATGAGTCCTAACTTCTCCATGAAAGGAAGATTGCCATTTCACCAAAAATGGCCCCAGCGTTTTCAGTTACAGCCAGTCAAGTCCAATGACATCAAATATTAATCTGGCACAGAACTTGGGCTGCCTGAGTCCATTTTATAACCACAGCAGATCAAATCCTTCAGACCTGATGACAATCGTTCCTTTGTTGTCACATCAGTCAGTCACTGTAACCCAGATTCTCAGCCCATTCAAAGGAGAGAAAACAGCATCAGGGAACTGAATACTGCAGAAGTACTTTAAAAGAAAAAATGAATGAACAGAAGGAAGGCAGGACTGAAGCTCATGACAAAAGGTCCTACCATAGAATCAGAAGGAGGCAGGAGGAGCCTTAGATGACCTCACAGCAAGAGGCTGTGCTGCTAGTTTGTGTAAGGTTTCCCTGCAGGGCCAGACCTCAGGTCACCCTGAATCTAGTCTTTGGGCTCACAGTTAGTTCAGAGCCTCAAGCCTGATCTCTTTGTGCAACAGCACTTAGATTCCTTTTAGAACAGAATTTCTGTCTGCATAACAGAAACTTCTAGAACTACAAAAGCAGAGAAGCTTTGGAAGTCAGATTTCCTAGGTGGAAGGTGCAAAGGCAGGTCCAAGACACCAGGTTCTTCCAGTTCCTGTTGTCTGACCACAGCCCCCTGTAATCTGGCAGGCAGATGCCACATTCAGTGGGACTCTGTGTCAGGCAGCTCCTGCCCGCACTTTCTCTAGCATCCAGAACTGAGACAAGGCTTTGATCCTCCTCTGATCTTACCTACTGAATGTGCAAGGAAAGAAACAGCTCTCGAGACATCTGGCAGAGGGCTGAGCTTACAAGCACAGCACATTAACAAAGCCACTCCAGTTAGCTTGGGGGAAGAAAATGACAAAAATGAGAAGAATTTTGCTCTTCTCTGCTCAAGACTGGAGCCAGGGAGAGAAAATTATCACTTGACCCTAAATTATTCAAAGGAAGCAAAGAAATAAAAAATAGGCTAAAGAAGAATTCTTCCTAATAACTTGAGCCAAAAGCCAAAGCACATTAACACATGAGGACTAGAGATTCAGAGAAATAGCTGGAAGGAAATTGCATGCCTATAGTCATGGAGACACAGAAACTCACTTAATGCAGTAATACACCTGGCATGCCTCGAGAAAGGGAAAGTATCTATTCTGTACTGGTACCACTCCTGACCTTATCACCTGCAGAACAGATGGCTCAAGGAGCAGGCAAGGAAAAAACCAAAAAAGAGGCTTTTGAAGTGTTCAGAGGGATTCTGGTATGGAGTGTTTTCTTCAGAGGTGTTTCTGGGTGGACTGGAGTGGGAGAAAGGGTTGGAAGCTCAGCATGGCCATTTTCATTTGCAGAGTCACCTATTAAATGATGCTTAGAGGCATAAACTTACCCCAGCTATGGAAAGTAGCGTACTTCTGGGTGTTCTCTTTAAGAGATCATCATGCATGCTTTTGGGTGTCTCCTCAGTCCTTGGAAACCTGGTAAGAACCTTTGATATTTCCAAAGTTGGGCACAAGTCTCTGAGCCTAAGCTGTTTATTTTTAAGAGTAAAAAGTCAGCAAATTAACAGAAAGCTAGAGCCAAACATGTTGCTTAAGGATGTGTCAGAGCACTCATGACATCATGTGAGAGGCTGCTTCTGTGGCAATGGAGTGCCAAATCCAAATGCCTTGCTAAAGCTTAGGAGCAATCACTGGCTGGAAGGCAGGATGATCTTGTGTCTGCTCTAGCAAGGGTTTGTACAGACACACAGATGCATGGGACATCTTAGCTGCTGCTTCCCTTGGGGCCAGCTTCAGCTGCAAGGACAAAGGCAAAATAAGCCCAGGGATGGGAAGACCCTTTCAGTCCTTGGTATTTGAATTGCAGTATAGTAGCCAATGCAGCAGTTCTTCTGCCAATGGAGAGCTCTGGCCTGGTGCTGTCAGTCTCACACCCACTGTTCATGAACACCTACATTCCCTTTAAAAATAAAATTGCAATAGCTCTGAATACGAATGTGTGAAAGTTTTACTATTTAAAGGGATCTTCTGCAGAAACTATGTCAAATATGTAGCTCTTTCTGAAATGCCAGTGGCACCCAGGATTACTCACGCCACAACCGCTGCGTTCTGCGGCCGGCCAGCAGAAGGATGAAGCTCACATCCCACACGGGGTTGTCCCCTTCTCCCAGCTGCCTGCTTCTGCCATGCCCCACTTTGCTACTGCTTAGGCCAAAAAAAAGCACTTCCCACATTTGGGAAAGAACTGGAAATTGCCTGGGCTCCATAGGGTTGCCCTGAGTGACTAAAGCCTGTGGGCTTGTGATGAGCAGCAGGAGGTGCTGCCTGCCTCCGAGCGATGCTCCAGAAAGGGAGAAGGGGCTGGAGGGAGCCGGCTGTTGGCAAATAGCACCCACCCCAGCAGCACAGCTTTCTGAAGCTCTGCCAGCTTCAGACGAGTGCTGTTGTGGAATATTGCATCTTGTGAGGGTCACAGAGGTGCGGGGGAAGCAGAGGGAGGGCAGGATGATGGAGGATGATGGCACAGGCACTAAGCCAGCTCTGTAGCACCCCATTCAGAGGTTCAGGTGCACCCTTGACCATCCCTCTGCTCGATGTCTGTTGGCCAGTTTCAGTGGGCATTTGCAGAGTTCTCAGCTCTTTGAAGAAGTGAGATGCCTTCCACTTAGGCATTACTGTTATTTAAGCAGGGAAAGCAGGGTGTTTGAACAGGAATGAAGGCGCTGATATCTGATACCCCCTCTGCCAGGTAAGCTGATAGCATGAATGGGATGTTCCCCCAGTCACAAGGCATTAAATACTTCTGCTCTGACTTACACCAGAGCTATTGTCAGAAGAACCATTAGCTGCCTTCATCACGACATTAAGCTAAATCCCAGCTCCAGTGAGGTCAGCCATAAAGTTCAAAGTGATTTCAGTGGTAATAGAAATTAGTCTCCTGGACAGTGGTTAGGAGGGAGGAGTTAGACAGCAGTCTGCTATGGCCTAGCAGCACAAGTTGAAGTTAAAGTCACTCAAGTTTTGGGACATACTGAAATGCTGTGTGTGATTGTGCATACAGCACTGAGCCATGGCAGTTATGGCACTAGGACACCTAGTTTTGGTAGCTGCTGAAAGTGATTTCCAAACCTTCCTGCAAATACAGATGGCTATTTTAGGAACTGAGGGACAGGGACTTCCTGGCTCCCAGCTGCAGATGACTGACAGTGTCTCATCTATCTCCTGGCACATAGTGCTAATATTCTGTTCATTTAATTACTCAGACAGAAGTATTAAATGGTGTTTCAGAATTCTTTATTATGATATATGCTTTCCAGTAATTACCTTGCTGATTCCCTGATAACAGTGGGGGGAAAAGACCTCCCCCTGGGTATTTCCTGCCTGTAAGAGTACACCTCTTGGAAATGGATTTTGTTCTTTAGCTTTTTCTTTGTTGCCAGTTTCATTTAGATTGATCTCAAGAAGATGTGCTAATCTCTACAAGTGCTCTTCAGTGCACATTGATATTTTCCCCTTGCTTTTCAAGAAAAGCATCCAGACTATATTTTTATTTGCTATTCACTTTTTATTCCTCTGTACTTTCCTGTTGCGATGACTTCGGAATGCATTCATTTCAGACTCCCTCCTTTCTGCACACATATTGAAATAAGTTACATTTTGTTCTATCCTAGGCCTAAATTTTACATTCATCATTAATCTCAACTATTTCCTCTTAGATTGCCTAAAAACCCCTACAATTCAGAGTTGTGTCTGCTCTCCTGTGGCAATTCGAGTCTTAGACTTGTTATAAACATCAGCAGTAAATACTGCATCTGTTTTTAGGGGATGATGCAATCTGCTTGTATTTCCTGAACTTTCTTCTCCTTCTTTTGTTATGATATGCTCTCTTCCTCTTAATTGTTTCCAGATGAACTGGCCTCAGCCAAAGCACTTGCAGTGAATAACCTCCATTTCCAAATGTCAGCATTTTGGTCACAGCAGATAAGCACGAGCTGGTTACTCCCTGTGTACAGTAGCACTCCTTAAGGAAAAGGAGTAAGTTCTACAGTCTTGTTAAGGGAAAAAACAGCAAAGACCAAGCATTGCAGGCAAAAGGCACCTTAGTAAATGTGATTTCTGCCTCTTTAGGCAACTAACTTGATCTCATTTGTGGATTCTGCACAGCCATAAAATTTTACTTTCAGTATTGCTGAATAACTGTTAGGAACTAACTTAGCTTCTCTCCTGTGGGCTCTGTTTAAAATGTCTTTTGTCAGATAACTTTGGGGGCCTCTTTTATGTTTTCAGAACATTTTAGTGCTTATATATTTCAGTATTAGTATTTTGGTGTGTATTTTACTATAAACCCAGGCCCCTTTCATCCAGGCAGAACGATCTGCTGGTTCTGCTGCATTTCCACAGAGCAAAACAGAGCTAGATGCACTTAACTGAGAGGTGTGAAGGAGCATCCTGGAAGAGATGGAAGCTAAATATATCCTGCTACAAGATTTCCTCCATTCCTCTTTCCACCCCCAGATCCCAGAGACTACAATGGCTTATGCAGGGTTTTACATTCACAGCTAATGGTGGAAGGACAATTCCCACAGATGAAGAGCTTTAGCCCAGTACCTGCAGACTACACAGCCTAAAGTGGTGCTGAGCTGAGTTTTGAGGGAAAGCACTCCCACCATGGCTTCCAAAGAGAAGGGAAGGATTGCTGGCTTTAAGGAGATCCTTCTCTGCAGTTTTGATACAGGCATGTGTACCAGGTGGAAAGGGGGTGGGCTTTCATCTAGATCACCTGCACTTAGTGTTTCCCTTTGCTTAGCTCTCAGGGGCTTCCCAGTTCGAGGAGTCAATTCTGTTTCAAACCACTGCTGTCTGTATGCATTGCATAGGTTGCAAGTCTCCAGCGCTGAGGCTAAAGGTGCCTGATGCCATGCTTTCCACCTCTTGTGAGAGCATCACCTTATTTGTGTTTAAGGAGCCAAACTCCATAAAAGCACAAAAGAGCAGTTTCCTCTCCTTTGCCCCTGAGTTTATGCACAGATAATTCCACTAATTTCATTTACATGAGAACAGAAACAGGTCCCTAGTCTCTTGGTAGAAATTCCTTTCCAGGGCTGTTATCCAAGGCAGAAAGCTGAGCAGGAGTTTACTTCAGACGCACAAACCACCCCAGCAGAAGTGATATGCAAAGTGGTTATTTCATTCCCATTCTGCACTGGCATGCAAACTGATGTATGTTGTATGGAGCAGGATGCGGGCTGAGGAGAATCAGAGCTGAGCAGCTCTCCCTCTTCCACATGTGAAAGTTGTCTAGCTGACTGGTTTTATCTCCAGGTACACGAAAGGGAATTAAAGCATTTGAAGGGATACTTCAGGGCTGTGAACTCTGGGGGGAAAAATGACTATCATCAGTTTGACAGGTTTGTAAGTGAATTACTTATTTTTGTAGCTCAACAGCTTTAATACTACCCACAGATGAAAGACCCAAGTCAAACATGCTTTGCAAACATGTCTTGCCTTCTCATTTACTCAAGAAGGGGTCAAGCTAAAATTGCTCCTGGTACAACCACAGATAATTGAGGCAGGAGAGCTGAAACAAGGAACAAAATGAAAGCAAACCAAATTGCTTTTCAAAGTTCCAAACAAGTATCCTGTTGGAAGTGCTCTAAAAGATCACACAAAAGAGACAGCTAAAAATCATGGCTCAAGCCCCATTTTTTTCCCAAGCAATCATAAATCTTAGCTTCTGCAGCCTTGAGACAGTCTGGGGGCACTGGACAAGTGAAAAAAATTGACCTCATCATCATGTGAAGTTTCCTATTCCTGTCCTAAGTTGTCATTGGTAAAAGCAGGCAGCAAGAATTCCAGTTGTAAACAGCGATGTGCTGCCAATGTTTCAGCAAGGGTAGCCCACATTTTTTTCCCCTCTGCAGCTGCAGCACAGCTTGTGCATAAGGGGGTCAGTGGTGGCAGAGAGAAGGCTGCAGACCAGACCTCCTTCTCAGCTGCTTCTCTGGTGAAAAGAAACACCTTTTCTTAGGTATAACTAAGGAAGGAGATGCTGCAGTTTGGCAAATGGACTCTGAGAGTCATAGGGTTTGTTTGTATGTGGCTGCTCACAGAAATAGGAGCAAGAATCCCATATCTTCTCTTCCACCCACTCCAGCTGCACAACGTAGAGACACATCTGCAGGTCTGGCACCCTCTTGACTTGTTTTCAGAGCTCACAGTCCTTGTCCAAATCCTCCTCCTGGAAGAGAGTCAGGACACTTGCTTTCTGAGTGGCTGACCAAGGAGCATACAGGTGCCATTGTGGTCCTTTCAGCAAGACATTCCTGCAATGTGGGGTGAAATTCAGCTCCCCCTGGCTTCTGTGGGCTAGACACTGGTGTGGAGCTGAAGGACCTGATGCTGCAGAACAATTAGTTCCCTCCCAATCTCTCTGCCCGAAGCAGCAGGCATGTGCTTCAGCATGCAGCTGTGACCCTGACCTGTGGGATGGCTCCCTCCAGTTCAGGTGGCTAGCCATATCTCACTGCTGGCCTGGCAGTTTTCCTTGGTGCAGTTAAAGATCTCTCCAGAATGTGCAATAGGCATCAGATGAACTTTTAAAGCATTGTGAAGGCAATGTACCTCAGGGTGAGAAATACACTTGATATCTGCTACCTCATGACTGAAAGAACCAAAGAGAAGCTCTAGGTAAAGGAGATCAGAAATCAGAAGCTTTGGAGCACATTTCCAGGAGAGTAACCTCTCTTTGAGAGGTGTCTCTGCAGTCATCTGCTTGGAGAACTTGGAAAATATTTGCATTTTTTACTGCTTTATATCCTTACAAGTATTCCACCTTTTTCTCTTTTTCCCTCCCCAGGCCTGGTCAATATTGTCATTAAAGAAAACAAAGGATCCCTTCTAAACAATGTACTTGTACAACTGTGCAAATACCTGCTTCCAAAAATAACTAAAACTGCTGTGTTTTCAGGGACAGAAATGATGCATTTTGAAATAGGACTAAATGTTTATTTACATGACAGCAGATGCTAGCTCTGGTCTACTGAGAAAATAACGGGCACTAAACTCTACAGCACAGTTCAGTGAATCAAAAGTAGATTGGACTTTAAAAAGAGATCTTTGGTTTAGTGATCTACCCAGATTTTAAGCAGAACAACTCCCTGTGAGGCTTAGCAAAAGAACAACTATTCTGGCAACTATTTATTTCTTTTGCTTTGAAAACTCCTTTAGGACTTGTTTTAAATGTGCTGAAAGATGATGAGGCTGGAAGATAGATTAAAGCAAGAGCAAAGGTGAAGCTTTATTGTGCCCTGTAGGAAAGTGTCAGTCTAAAGGTGAATTGTCAGCTTCTTCACTCCATCTTCCCTGTACCACTCAGCTGAGGTAGTGAGGCTTTAATATGGTGTTACCCAGCCAGTGGAGCCTCTGAGGCAGAGGATGTCCACACAGCTAAGGCTGCCCTCTGCCCCTGCCTACCTCCATCACCCAGTGAAGGAGATGGTGCAGGCAGTGAGAGGAGGCCTGAGCAGAAGAGGGCTGTGATACTTGACTGCTCAGAGCAGCTAGCACTAATTTGAGCAGCCCAAAGGTCACAACTATTTATGCAGATAAAAGGTCAATGGCAAGCTGGCATGTGGCTGCAGGCTATCTTGGTACGTGATTCACCCAGAGCACTGGTACAAGCTTCTGATTCACAGTTTGTCTTACTGCATGAACTTTCAGGCCAAGCTTTGGCTGAAATAAAACACATTTGGGGGAAAAAAAAAACCAAAGAATGAGTAAAAAATATCTCTGCCATGGGAGTTGACAGAGTTAAGAGCCAGATGCAACTCTTGTGGCTCAGGCTCATCTGTAGCTAAATCAAACCTTTGACTCATTATTTATAAAAGACAGCCAAATTCTGAACTCTTCTCTCAGTGTTTAGTCAGTCATTGTGTGGATAGACTCCTCTGAAAGCATGCCTGAGTGCAGAAGAGGAAAAAGTGAGTAAGATGCTCAGATGTGACCTGCTGAAAGCAAGCCTGTGGAACACCTCCAGAGGTGGAGTCCTTCAGCTGCCAGGATGTGGACAAAAAACCCTTGAAACATGCAGGATCTTAGAGCACAAGACCAAATGACATGGTCTGAATTTCCACAGCAGTTTCAGTATAGGTGAAACAATGTCTTATCTGGGTGAAAAAGGGAAGTAGATAAACTGTGTTTGGTCTAGTCAGATTCTATACTACATGGAAATGTTACAGTCAATAAGTGCTTCATCCTATGCTGTCATTTGAAAATTAAATCAGATTTTAATCTTCAGTTCCAGAAGCTCTGTGTCTGCCTGCACCAATTTCAAACAAAATCCTTTTGCCTTCTGTTGGAAATCAGTCCTGTTTGCCCTGGTCCCAAATATGAAGTGTGACATTTCATCCCCCCAGAAAAAAGGTAATGGAAAAGCATTATTAGATTGATTTGTTTTTCACCACAGAGGTATTTGGCACTCTGCCCTAATGAAGCTTGCAGCAATAACTCTATTACAAGCACTGCTTTGCCTCCACTGGTAATTTTTTAATAGAAGTTAGCTATTATTCTGTTATTTTTTTGTTTGCTAATAAAGAAAAAAAATAATTTTTTTGCTAATAAAGAAAAAATAAGTTAGGCTGAAAACAGGCAGAGAGCCACCAAAACTATCTGTCTTCAGACCTGGACAAGCATCTTTTTCCTCTAGCCTTCTCTTCCCATCAAAATGGAGAACTACTAAATTCTTCCTTCCCTTGATGAGGGCTTCTGGCCTACCTCTGGAAGTGCAGGTGACTCCTCAAGACTTTCTCTTTCTCTTACAGTTTGTCAAACAGGAGAAGAAGAAGCCTTTGCAGAATCTGAAGGCACTGGGATACAGTCTGCGATCTCCTGGACTTTATGGTACCTCTTGTGAGTGTTATTATTTCCAGTCCTTGGAAAAATAGGAGTGTATTATAGATGGTGGCTGGGGGGTTGCTGTTATCTTGAAGCAAATATGGTTTTCATGCTTTCCATCCTACTAAAGTATTTTAGAAAATGAAACACAGAAAAAGTAAGATCTTGCTCATAGTGTTGAAAGCCACCCATTCTTGTAGCTCAAGAAGATGGTTTGGAAAGGGGATCTCCTGCTGCCTCAGGACAGGCAGCCTTCTCATCTTCCAGAACGATATGCCAGGGAGATGAAGACCTAGAGTGATGTTTTGCTCATAGGAGTCCATAAAACACTGCAGGTTTATGGACAGTGTTCCCTCAGAAATCCTCATAAAATGGAATTAGCTGTTTATCTCTTTAAAACAAACAAGCAAGCAAGCAACAAAAAAAGGGCTGTATGACCCACTGGCTTTCTCCTCTTAATCCTGCTCTACAGCCTATGATTAGATCTCATATCTCCCTCCAGCCTCTCTCAGTTTTATGTGAGTGCATCTATTTACTGTTTTGGGCTCTCCTGCTTTGTTTCATTTTTGTGAATGGCCACAGTATAGTGAAAGACTCAGCTTTAGGTCACCTGAATCAGCTTTACAACCTCTAGCCTCGAGCAGGGGAGCCACGTAATCCTCACAACAGGGCTCTGCATCTGCTAACTGCAAACTCCAGTGGCTTCTTGAGTGGGTCTGCAGGCCCTTTCAAGCACCACACTGCTAAACCTGCCTTGCTAGCCTTACCTGAGTTGCTTAAATGCTAACTTGGATACACTTGCATCACCTTCAGCCCAGACACAGCTATGCAGCACACTATTCTGAGAACATTTGATGCTGTCCCCTCTGCCTGGGACTTAGACCACTTAGTGCTCTCATCTATGCACTTCCTACAGAAACCAAAGTGGTGGAAGGAATCCTCTGTTGTCCCACACCATAGGGGGAAAAATGACAGCCAGTGATTTACAGGCACTGTGCACTCTAGCTGTGACTGCTTCAGGGATCAGGCACAAAGGACAGGGCAAGGCTGTCAAGAGGCAAAGGAAGAAGCACAGCTATTCCCGCACCTGTGTGTATGCTAAAGGCAGTGACTTCCAGCCAAAACAGGCAACAAACCTCTGTTTTTTCCTAACTGCTGCTGCTGCCATGCAGGTGAAGCAAGGTTGCCTGGGTGAGCAGTCACTCCAGTTCCTCCCAGTTCTCAGCATTCTGGGTTGTTTGATCAATAGCTGTCAGAAATATGGATGTCTCATTTGGTATCTTAAAATTCTTCACACAGCAAAGTTTTTCCTTGTTGAGAGCTGAATAGGCTTTCCAAGCACATCTGGGTAGCTAAATACTGCCTTATACCCTAGTTTTATCCCCATAAAGGTGGAACTGGGGATAAGGGCCTTTCTCGGTGTGGCAGGTTCTCTGTTACAGACAAAGCTGGAAAAAATTAGACCCATCATGCAAAATCAGCCAGGAGCTCTTTACCTTCGTTATGTAGCAGTTAGAGAAATGCTAAGTTTTAGTACACAGTATAAGTAGAAAACTTTTCTCTTCTTACCTCAGAAATTAACTTACAAAATTTGCAATAAATTTGTAATTAGGTTGTTCAAATTATTACTATAATCTACACAGAAATAACAGAGCCAAACTTCAGGAGGCAGCTGTAGCCATTTATACCATTGCACAGGGCTCTGTATACATCAGTCCATAGGGTACGTTAAAGCATTATTCAGATGATAGCATGGGTTGAATTTACACAATATTAAATATACTGCATACAGTAACTGTGACACTTGCTGGCACATACAGCTCATCTAACCTTGTAACTCCAACTGCTTTTCTCATTTGTTGTGAAAATCTTGAAGCTGGGCCTTCCACAAGACTGTATTTCTTGTACCAAAGAGGGGGAATCACCACAGAGCACAAAACATCGACAGATCTATTAAATTACAGACCAGAGAGACAAATTACCACGTTAAAAAGTCCAGGCTGGTACAGCTAGACTGGGCCATTGTGACAGAGGAATTACAGTCGATTCCCATCACTGCTCTATCAGAGGTGTCAGCCTGGCAGCCCACAGCTGCAGCTGGTCATTTGATGCATTTCCCTGCCTCTCAGGGCACATGCAGCTTGCAGAGAGCGCTAGCTACACTGCTGGAAAGCAGTTCTGCCCCTCTAGGCTACAGCCCTGGTCTCAATATACCTGGGAAGCTGAAGGTTTGCCTCCCCGAGATTGCTGACAAGCTGTCTGTGAGAGTGGTGAGTTCCCTCCTCTCCCATTAATTTCACTGGGGAGTTCGCTTTAAGGCTCAGTAATGCCCCTGTAAGTGTTGGTGTCATTTCACTGGCAGTGTAACTGCAAGTTAACTTCGTGGCTGATCTCTTCAACAGATGGAAGCAGGGTGGGGGTGGTGATGAAACCCACAGGAAATGGGTGCTGCTGGAGGAAAATACAGATGGAAAAAAGGAGACACATCAGAACAGAGAAAGGGGAGAGAAAGAGATCAAGGAACCAGGGGGCATAAGAAACATATGGCAGAGAGAGGATGCTCTGAATGACCACCCCTTCTGCCTTTACGGAGAACTGAACATAACTGAAGAGAGTACGAAGAACCTGATAAATTATGGATAGCCAGTACTTTAGGGGACATATGCAGAAAAAAAATGGTATGGTGATCAGATTCTCTGGAACCTGAAATCCTTGCATTTGAGTCCCTGCTCCTCGGCAGACCCTTAGGCCATCATTAAGGAGCCTACATTTTATTTGTGCTGTGGGCGTCAGGTTTCCTGCAGCCCCTGTGCTCCCCAGACAGCCAGTGGCAAACTCCAGGAGCAGGACTCGGGCAGAACACGCTGCCTCAGTACAGCTCTGCCGTACAAACCTCTCAGGACCTGTTTTCACATAAACATTCATATACTTCATCTCAATCGATTCCTTGAGCCTTGGCACCTGAGTAACCCACCTGTGAAGCTGGTGTCATGATGCTTTGCCTCTCCAAGGTACTGCGAGGATAAAAGATGCCGAGGAAACAGGCTTGGTAAATCAGGCCCAGCACCATGCACAGGTGGGTGTTCTGTTGCCAGGACCCAGGCTAACGTCTCTACAGGAGATGGTTTTGCTCCACACAGACACACCAGCACTCTGCTCTGCTCCAGATTTGAGGGTGTGACATACATGCACCCTGAGCAGGGCTATGCCACTTTTATCCCAAATCTAGAGCACATGACGAGTTTTTCGGTCAAGAACTTATCTGCAGTGATTCATGACTCTAGGACTGTAAAATTGGGAATGCCAAAGCAGTCCTTAAAACCAAATCAAAATGGGTAGGAGAGCAGGGGAGAGTAAAACTGCTTGAAGCTATCCTGATCACAGAATCACAGGATGTCAGGAGTTGGAAGGGACCTCAGAAGGCTGAGGCCTCATCTGTCAGCATCAAGCATTGCCTGGCCATGGGTTGGGATTTGTTCCTGTTTCGTATCACAGAGATACAAGGAAGTCTGCATAACAATAACCTTGGCATTTATCACTCTGTCTGAAAAGTATTTTATTGATCTGAGTATATATTACATATTGAACAGATGTTATGTTTGAGAAAACAATAGGTTAGATGTGCCTGATCTGTGGACTAGAAATACACTTCAGAGAAAGGAGGCCTAAAAAATTAGTGTATCACAAAATGGTAATTGAAGATTTCAAGGCTGAAAGCCAAATTTAAGCACAGGGTGGTGTTTTCTGTATTTCCCATGATCACAAACTGAGGTAGAGAGGATGTTAGGCACTGGCTAGATGAAGGGCTCTCTGATGATTTTAAGAAACCAAGCTTTGTTCTGGATTTTTTTTTTACTTTTGTTCCCTAATTCAGTGGACACAAGATTATCTCTGGAAAGACAGCAGGCCTGAGAACTGCAATTAATATTCAGAGAAAAAAACACAGAATCTTTAAGAGTTTGTTCTTGCCAGTCTCCTCCCAAGCACATCCTATTTATATAGCCTATAAACCAAAGACTGGGAAGAGCAGAGATGAGTGAAACTTCTTGAGCATGTAAAGTGAGAGCCACCACTCTAGTATGTGCAATAACACTAATAAGTAGACAGGTATAGAGCATTGTAAAAGTGCTGTATAAATATAAGTAATTAATTATTGCAACAGATATTGAAGTAGAGAATTTTTATTGTGACTGGCAATTTCTATTGAAACTTAGGTCAGAAAACTGGGACTTGGGTCCCCAAAGTTGAATAACATTATTCATGGTCCCAAAGAAGTGCTGTGGTTTCCACAGATGACAGGTAGGCCAGCTTCTACTGAGCTCAGCCAACATTGCAGCTATTTGTTATCTGCTGATTTTAAACACATGATGTGCTTTTGAAAAACACATTTGCAAGTTTGAAAATTTTGTCTGGAGTCATTTGCCCAAATGTGTCTTAGTGAAAACACTGTTAAGACCGAAGATTTTAGCTCAGAATTGCTGCCCATCTGTCCTTCTCAGGCACAAGACCAGGGCTTATGTGGTTTGTTACTGGGGCATCTGTTCTTTTTCACAATGCTACCACTGATGAAGCATCTCTGGCTTGCAGAGCAAGGTGGGAATTTTTCTGGACTGTGCTGGATACAGAGCAAGTCTCATTTAGTAACTCTGTGGGTGAGGCTTTCCGGAGCACAGCGAGATAAGGCTTGAAACGTTCTGGCAGCGTGCTCTTGGGGAAACGTTTCTCAGGTGCACTTCGGTGAAGTCTCGGAGTAACGCAGCAAGAGCGACCGCAGGCAACGCAGGACCGCGGCCCCTCTTCGAGGCCTGTGACCCGGGGTCTGCTGCAACCGGACCTCCCTCCCCACCCCCGCAGAGACAAGGCCCGCCGCGGCCTGCACGGTTTGGCGGTGGAGAGCGGCCGCGTTGGGTCGGTTCCAGAGCCCGCCCCGCCGCCTTGCTCCCCTCCTTCCCTTCCCCCTCCGCCCNCCGCCGCCCTGGACCGCGCCGGGCTGGGGCCCGCGCACTGCGGGCGGGGGGGAAGGGTAACTGCTTCCCTGCTCAGACTGTGCATGTCCAAGTGACGCATTGCAGGTACGAATCCACCAATCAGCGCCCTCCTTCTGGAGTCTTTGCGCTCCTCGGTATTTTTTCTAAAATCCTCTTCCGCTCAGAGAAATAGTCCCGCAGCCTGCCCCCTCCGGCATCCCCTTTCCACCGCTTCACAAGCGCTGCCCAACTGTTTCAGGCATCTCGCCCCTTCCTGCACTGGAGCTTGGGGCTCAGGGGCAGAAAGGAGACGCGCTCAGGGTGCGGGGGGGGGCCTGCCGAGTTGAGAGCAAAGAGCCGGGACTTCTTTCTCTGCTCTGTTCCTCGGCGGGGAAAGGGGAGGGGGAGGGAGGAGGGAGCAGCGCGGAGCGATCCG